>PNEQ01002390.1:70279-143312 GCA_003012365.1 Medauroidea extradentata
CAAACTAATATTCGTTCCACAAGGCCCCATTACCTCATATACCACAATTCATTTTACTTTACAAGACTGCTCAACATCATTCCAAAACCTTGTAATAGTCAATCAAATATTAATATCACTATACACTAAACATAAACCTCGTAAAACGATGACTTATGAAAAGTGGACAAACGAACATGTAAATATTTTTGTCTTTTGGGATTTGAATCTCGGATCGAAATCTTCAAACCACCACAATTGGCGGTTTGACGTAAAGTTCGAGTCGATCTCAGTTTCAACTTCGATCTTACATGGTGCAACAGTTGTATGTCTCGATCTAAGATCGAATCTGGATTCAATCTCGGATCCAGTGACAAACCTCAATGGTGCAACCGGCCCTAAGACACGTACTGAATACCATTTCCTTACCATTATTCATATTATCGCATTGTTAAAACAGCACCAATAAGCCAGACTATACCGTTTTTTTTTTAAATTTAATCAGTCACTAAGAGATCCAAATTTACACGATCAATTTATGACGAAAAACTTCGTAGTATTAGTGTATTATCATGTAAGGTTTGCAGTGGTAGATAGCAATTAATGTGCTCGCCACACGAAAATACAACATAACCACTACTATGAAACTTTACCATATAGAGTCCTAACTGACATTGGGTAGAACAAATGCATCGATATGTAGTTTACTTTTAAATATACGGGGTCTACTGCATGAATATTCAGAGGGTAAGAAATATTTACATTGTTGAGTTACAAAGCACACCATAAAATTACGTCGATTGTAGGTCGTTCTGATTATAAGATTTCATCAAGCATTTCTTACATAAACACATGCAGAAAAAACACATTTAAGAAATAAGATTTGAGCTTTGACAGCACTCATATAATGCGTGTGTACAGTAAACTTAATACACGGTCAAGATTCTACGTTTTGCCACTTTAGCTTGACGTCACGACCGAGGTAACTTTGGTCGTGATAGTTACCTGAGAGTTTTGACCATCTGGTCGCGGTCTGGGAGATCCAGCAACTTGACAAGGAACTCCAGCCTCTCGTCCGACTCCTGCCAGCTCATGTCGAAGATCCAGCCGAAGTACCGCAGAGTCTCTCTTATGCTGAAGTTCTTGTACAACGCCGTATCCTGCAAAAACTCGCTACGTCACCGTGTCTTCTCAACACAACACAACTACTTCCTACGAATTGTTACAGTTGAAAGTGAGAATCTTAAACCCACATTTCAAAAATTCAATACTCATTACATTTAAAGTTAACCTTTCATGGGGTTACTGAAAAACAAACGTAAACTGTTTCTTACGATCCAAAGAGGAATTCCAGCGTAATATCAACTATTCTGGTTTGAAAGAATTCAAATTAAGTTCGCCAACTAGCGGATATGAAGCATTAGCGTCTTAACAGATTATTTTAACCCCCTACGCAACATGAGAGGTGTTATAAGTTTGACGTGTCTATCTGTGTATCAGTGTATCTGTCTGTAGCATCGTAGCTCCTAAACGAATGAACCTATTTTGATTTAGTTTTTTTTTGTTTGAAAGGTGACTTTATCGAGAGTGTTCTCAGCTATGATTCAAGGAAAAGTGTTCAGCCGTTTGAAGATCATCAGCTCTTTTCTAGTTCTCTTAGTGAATGTGAGCAGTTCTACTGGTCTGATCGATTTGAAATGCAATATCCTGTGAGTCGGTTTTTTATTTTTAATTTAAGTCTTAACTTGTTTATTACAAAAAAGCGATACGTAAATGCTGCAGATATGAAACTATGGAAAGTCTCAATTCGTTTATAAAGTAACAGTAACTGAAACTTTAAAGGTATGTAAATGTACTTCGAAAATAAATATTCATTGTTTAATTAAGACCTTGTCATAACAAAAAAAAAAAGGAGTTTACTGCGATAGATTAAATGCGTCAATAAAGGCTGTGTTACTACAAATGAAAACTGCTCTAAAATAATTTGCTAACTTGGAATAAATTACATACTATGTTTAGTTTCACCGTTGACGATATGTGGTGTAGCTTTCCCTACAGTCAGTCTCAGTTAAAAACATATTTGTCTCTTAGTGACATGTGTCAGAAAGTACTGTCATACACAAGGTTCATTACTTACATTATTATTTGCATCAAAACATTTAATTCTCTAGTTAAATGAAAATGGGCAGTATTAATGCTTGGGTCTAGCTTACCAACGGTGCGCGTTTCACATCTGATGACTTAAACCATCTGCACAATTTTATCTGTAACCGTTTATTCTCGAATACGAACAATGTGGTCTAATAAAACAGTACGTATGTACTGTGAAGTTTATTCGTTATTTTAAAATGTTCGGAATTACTCCGAAAATAGTAGTAGGCCTAATAACACTAGTAATAATTATGATTTTAGCTCAAAATTATGTAACACATTAGTGTGGTTTATGTCGGGTTACTTCCCAATACATGATTATTAATATATATGTATGACAGTTTAACCACGTGTTTCCCTGGCGAACGTCCTTCGGTTAACCTTAGCCAGGATATTACTCCTGTAGATTATTGGAATTTGAGAAGGGTGAGTGACCTAGTTTTCCAAATAAAGGTTGAAATGCAAGTTACACTTCATATGATTGGATATTTGCAGGCAGCATCAAAGATAAAACGTCATTCCTTTTGCGAGAAGCAATCGCGGTTTACAAGTATCTGGAGATACGCATTGATATATCGAATAAAGGCCATGCATTACAATAAAAAAAATAATAAAATAGAGGTGACTTATTTCTAAAAATACCAGACACAATTAAGCAGAAAAAAATATTCTTTTGAACCATTCAGACTTGTGTTTTCACGGAACCGATAATCGTTTCGCTATATTGCTTTAACTATAGCAACATCAATAACATGCCATGAGTCTAGCCAATTGTTTTCGAACTATGTTACTGAACATTACATTTAACGTGAATGGTTCGTGTTACATAGGATTACAAGGACAGCACTGAATTTAAGGAAGTTTTAAAACGACAATGGTACACAGGGTTGAAATAATTAAAGTTATTTACATGAATATATGCTGTTAAATACAGTATTCATGATGCAAAAATTTACGTTCGTAAAGTAAATTAACTTGTGTTGTAAGGTTTCTACATTTTTGTATTGTAACACTTCTTGAAAAAATTCACTTCACGTGATTTTCCTCCCTCTTTCTCGAAAATGTACACAACGTGTGTACTATAAAGATTTAAAATATTGCTCCGGCACGAGGAACAAAGCTTATTCGTAGAGTGTAGCGTTAAAGGTCGCAGGAATATCTAGGGCAGGTTACTAAACATGGCGACGGAAGAATGTTTGCAGACAGGAGTCTCGAGGACTTTAAAACATGACCCAGTTTACTTCCGCTAGTAAACGAAACAACCGGGGAAAAATTGTTAAACATATCGCGAGTGTTTAAGAGATACGAAAGACGAAGAGGGTGCTCTCTGTCGCCATGCGACCACCAGGAGCTACGATGCCCGAGGTCCAGATCTATCGTGGTCGACCGGTGTAGCCACTTCCACGACCAACCTGCCCGGGTCAACACAACGTGACAAATAATAATTGTATATCAACTGGATTCTCTTTTAACTACTGTGGCTAAAAATTTAATAAAAGCTCCTCCGCGTGTAACCGTTAGTGTTACTAAAGTTTACAGTTCCAATATTATATATCATACTTTTATAAACAAGGAAATTTGATTTAAATAACACAACACAGTTATTAGTTAATAACTTATAATGTTGCGGAAAGATTCATGACTTACAATAATGGAAATTATTTTGTATTCAGAAGAAAGTATTATACTACCTGTGGCATGTATCCCAGCTTGCGGTGAGGTATCCATCTGCCCTTGGAACAAGGGGCTCCTCCCATCACTCGTACTTCTCCCTTGTCGAGGCGACGTCGCCCCACAACACAGTTCAGTAGTGTTGTCTTGCCACAGCCGCTGGCCCCTAGCAGGCCGTAACTGTAACATAAAGCCAACCACACCTGTTGTACTACCACTATAGCAAGTCCAACATTCTGCAGTCGTCCCATTTCCACACTACGTATCCTTTCGATGCCTAAAATCACTACTGTATGCATGTATATAAAGCAGGGAGCTTCGACTAACCATTATTTGTATTTTAAATGCTCTCTGTGGTTTACGATATGCCCCTAAATTAAATTTTTCTGAAGTGTACAGTTTGGATAATACATTCAGTAATTTTAATTTTAGTGAATATAAAATAAAAACGTAAGCGTTAAATAAATAAATATTAATCAGCTTTAATTGTTTGCAGATACAATATTAGTAAATATTTATTTATATAATATTGTTGAATGCTGTCAAGGCATTAAACACTTTTTGAATCAATAAAAATTGTGTGATAATATTTTAGTTAACTTGGCATGAGAAACACCAACAAGTTTGGAAGCTACCCATCTAAATGTTTATGTATTAAAATACGTAACTTTATTAAATTCAAACTTGTCGTCACCTCAGGATAGATTTGGTATTTTTGTACGCACCGTCTACATTGTTGACAGAAGAAATACTTATTCCTGTAGGTATTTTGCAGAATTAAAAAGGTACCTCAGAAGCCGACCTCAGAAACCAAATAATAATGCAAAACATTTTATAAGAAACCTGAGCGAGTTGGCGCAGTGATAAAACAATAGTCGAGCAATGTTGAAAGTATTAACAGAATGGGCTGATCTCCAATTCAGGAGGACTCGAGTTACGTTTTTTGTAGGCGATATTTTTTATTTATATTTTACAAGACTTACCAAAGTCATTTCAGGGGAATGTTGGGGTGGTTTCTTTATACAAGCCTGGGAGGATTTATTTGCCCACTTTACCAGCTTTCGCCTATCAAAGTTTGCGTCTCATAGCTAAAATATAACGAGAAAATGTAAAAACGAACTATATAATGCATGCTTTTTAAAACAAAAAGAAAGTGTTCGTCGGTAAATGACTTCCTTATGTTACAAACGAAATACTCTAAAATTAGAACTCTGGCCGAGCTACGAAAGGAAATAGATAAACGCCCAGTAAGTTAACTTAACTTTCATGTTTGTCATTCATCCTATATTTATATTTTAAAACCAGCAGTCTTTTTTATAAACTACGAATAATTTAACATATGCAAGGAAATATTTTTCCGAATTTCGTCGAACTTAGTACACATAGCCTAGTAAGAAAAGTTTTGTGTATTTAATTCATGCTGTGTTCATATTTTTATTATGTCGACCATTTTTCTATTTTTAGCATTATATAATAACTCGGGCAGTATATATATATATATATATATATATATATATATATATATATATATATATATATATATATATATATATATATATATTCGAATTTCATTAAACTGGGTTAGGTAAGGTAAGTGCTCTTTACGTCTCATGAACAGCGAGGTCATTAGAAACGGTGACACAATCTGGTACAGTGACGGAAGTTAGGAGAAGAGTCGGCCATGGCTAAGCTTAATTTTACTACAGGTTAGAAAGATCAATGTTATAAGTTTGGCACAGGGAAAATTTCTGCCACTTAAGCGCTTGTATCGCTAGTGCACCAAACTGACCAATCACAGAGCTTTCCTGAATTTTAAGTTACATTAAGTTGATAATTTAAAACGCCAAACAGGTTTCATTTCACTTTAAAATAAGTTTAATTACTAATATAATTTCAAAGTTTATTTATATTTAATATTACTATGGTTTCGTATTTATCTGGTACATAACGATTGAAGCGAAACTAGTGGCAGAAATTTTCCCTGTGCCAAGCCCTCCCATAAGAAAACGTATTTTCTTTCTAACCTGTAGTAGAATTAACCTTAGCCATGGCCTTTGTTAAGGAACAATCCCAGCAATCGATTGGAATGATTTCGAGAAACCTTGGAAAACCGAAATCAGGACAGCCGCAGCTGGGGATCGAATCCGGGTCGTACCTGAATGCCAAGTCCAACTTCTTACTATTGCGCCACCTCGCTTGGTTTCATGAAACTGGGTGTACAAATACTAATAAGTTAACTGACTTAACTTTTGTGTATTTCGTTCATGCTCTGTTCATTTTTCAGAACGGTGGCCATACTATGACATTACTGAGGAAACATTTTTTTTTTTTTAATTTCACCTGGTGCACATATACCTATTAGTAGCTGCCTCAGCTTTTTAGTATTATCTAATTTTTGGTTGCGTATTTTCTAGCTGGCTGGTGTTTGAACACTTTTTCCGAACACACGAATTATCATAAGATATTTTTTTCGCAATTTCATCAACATTGGTACATATATTAATTATTAAGTTTACTTGACTTATTTTGTTCGTTCTCCGCTCGTATTTTAAAAATGTAGACTGTTTCAAAACATTTTGATCACACAAATTATGTAAGGAACCATTTTTCAGAAATACTTCATACTCAGAACACATAAGTAGCCTACTTGGCAAGGTGACTTAGCGTTTACATTTTTGTTTATTGTTCGTGTTTTGTAAATGTCACACATTTGAACCTATTATTAGTACACGCGATATCTATGAAACTGTTTTCGGAATTTTATTTAATTCGGTACTCATTTAGCAGTTAATATGTTAACTTGATTTTTATGTGTTTAGTTTATTCCGTTTTCATATTATCGAAATGGCGACAATTTAAACAGTTCTAGATCTGGCGAGATATCCGAATAACAATTTTTCAGAATTCCAACAAATTCTTGCTGTGTAAACGGTTACACTGAGGCGGAATTTGAAAATAAAGTTTATCACAATAGATATCAAAATTACCATTAAATCTAATATCGTCTAACTCCGTATGTACGTATTAGGCCTATCAAATACAGTGACTTTAGTTTTTTTTTATGTTTGCATTTTGTTCGCATCGTATTCAGTTTTAAATGTATTTCTTTTCAATTTTTTTGTTAAATTAAGTATATTAGGACTATTTTCCAAAGTTTCTTCAGACTCTTTAAATACTCCGCACTAAGTAAAGTGACAGAAATGTTAAGTTGTTGGGCCAAGTTATTTTTAGTAAGGTATCTCACCTGACTTCGAGGATTTCACGACATGAACCCAGAAATTTTCATACATGTGTGTCAAGTACTCCAAGACAGATTGAATACAAATTTAACATTCATAAAGTTTATTGTTGTAGGTCCGCCATGTTATAAGATAGCACGAGAATGAACCAATTAATTATTATTTAATATCCCTATGTTCACGGAAACTATTTCAACTTTAAACGTTAATTTACACCCATTTTGAGGAAAGTAGGCTTCGCTAAGAATTTACTTTCTTGATAAATATACAGTGTTCTTTGTTAAGTGCCTCAATACACGCGTAGCTTTAGCACCAAATACCATTACAGTGTTAAACGGTACACTTTTTTATTGCAAAACCTTGTAAAGTATGTAGGCTTTCGCATTTTTTCCAAAGTTTAACTGAATAAAATATTTCTGTGAATACAAATTAGTATTTTGATGTTTCAATTCGTGCCGTATTAATGTTCGATTTTATAATCATGATATATCGGTGAGGAGAAAGGGATATAAGCTGCATAAAATTCCAGGCAATCCAAGTTCGAGTAATGTTCAAGTAGTAATGCCTTAGTAGTACGAGTTCTAGCACAGTCGTGACGATTCTTAATAGCATAAGTCTTCTAGGTAAGTAACGTGTTCTCTTCCTGTAAGCCGTGGCTGATAATTACCGTTGCTCAGAGTCTCTAAGATATGACTGTTTCTCTACGCTGCAAAAAATTCCAAGGTGAGATAAACCTTCTACATCTCAGAACACATCAGCCACGTCCTTGCCGTCAAAGACAGTTGCTCTGACCTTTTGTTTTTTGCGGTGGTATCATTAGCCTCCCTTTCATCTAAGACCTATCTTTCTCTGGCTTGTAATACCGCATGCACATTTCATTTACCACTGAGCGGGTGTTCAAGCATGTGTTTACATATTCACTGAAATACGTCTCATAATGAATTAACTAAGTGTAATATTTAGTGTAGTTACGAAATTTGTGAAAATTTCGGCAACCGTTGTGCAGACGCTTTGTGGCAGATGAACTCGTCAAGCACGTGGTGAATAATTAAGTTTTGAAATGTCCTACGTCGCTTACAACTGCTTACATTTTACGTCGTTATTGAATCCTGACTCACTTCAGACGATTATAACGTAATGTGCTACGATGCCGAAAAAATTCATACATCAGTCTGTAATGTGCTATTATTCACTCCCCATACATCTATATTACTTTTTTGCATATTACGGTGAAAGACCAATGTTTAACAACTAAACACCGAATCGCAAGGTGGATTTACACTGAGGATTATGTTGACAGATTCTTCGTCATTAAATAGCTCACTCCCAAAACATCGTGTTACAAAATCGAGTTCCATTACGAGTATTGCTCAGCTCTGGCGCTTACTAAAATATATGTGTTACATGTGCTCGGGAACCAATCAATGTGTTTTCAGCGTAGTAATTACGTGGAATGCACAATATTTATATCTCTATTTGTACGTTTTAAACACATCGATTACTGATCTGGCCCTGTATTATTCGCGTTTTTTTAAGGTACAAGCTGCATTTCAAGCAACAATCCGTTAGCGTAACGTTCGAAACTGACCCATGACTTATTGGACAGCTTGGGGAGGTCAATGAGCCATTAATAATATGCAGGTCCAATCATATGGTTCACCGTGTCAGCGAGCAGCCAATGAATAGCTGCGATCAACTCCAGTACTCAGGTATTCCTGAAGATTGGACTACAGGTCAGTAAACATGCAATTTTTTAAAAGTTTCTATTTATATAAAAACCCTAATTTAAAAAACAAGTCGACATGTTAACATGTGAGTGAGATATTTTCGTCAGCGCTTAACATCGACGTCTTACAGCGCTAATGAAGGGTGACATGAGGTGAGTACGGAGCAGCAGTGAAATGAAAAGACGGGGCAAACGGGAGGTCCCCGAGAAAACCTCCAGCAAAATCGTCCGGCACGATTCCCGCATGCGAAGACCGTCCCCGCTGGGAATCTCCTTGGTAAGAGGTGAATGGTCTGACCTTTCGACCACCGCTGCCCCAGTATTAACAATACGTAATACGTTATGTACCATTACTGAGAAAAATCCTCAAAAATATAAATAAAGAGCTAGAGCTAAACATGTTTGCTACAACTTGTTTTCGTAACATAACAGTGTTACAGGTATACAATTTGTGCAACCGGAACTCAACAAGTGGGATTAGGGCTCGGAAGAGAGTAAACGGATAATAAGGTCGAGTTTAACTGGCGTTTGTAGTGTAACATCTATATCTTGACAGGCCGCGTAATTTTATATTATCTACCGTAAGTACCCCGGTATTGTACTTATTTTTGTAATCGTAATTGTTTTGCATTCATTAAGAACATTGAAGTACAAATATCACAGTTGACATTTGAGTTCATTCTTGCACAACTTCTTTTAAATTCCCACTTACGTCCTTGAGTTTACAGAAAATACGTTTGACATTTTCTAACGTTGAATTTCTGGATGTACAGGCAACCCGTCGTACAAAAAGACGTGGAAGTCTCTCTACGAATCAAGCAGACGCTAATTACACAATACACTGCGTTAAATGTCGACGTAGTGCATAATATATCGCATACTGCATTGTATGAAACCAATTCTGCCAGAAAGTTTTATTTTCTGTTCAGTCACATTTCAGTCATATAGACTAATATTTTTTTTTAAGTCAAAAGAAACATCGACTAACGTCTTTGTTTAACGGGACATTACAAACTTTTGCGTGGAAAATTCGGTCCATTCATGTTAGGATTAATTGAAATTGTTAAACGATTATAGTTTTAACACTGTGGATTTTTGCTATTTATATTTTGGGAGCACATGGTTTATTATCCTTAGGTTCATGGAGCATATGACGTTAATTACCATATCTCAAGTATTTTTCAGTTTTTTTTATTTGAAAATTTTTTCAGCTCACTATTTTTAAGAGGGATGTTTCCATGTAATGTTTCTCTACCGTTGATGTAATCATGATTAATGTGATTAAAGTCTCCCACATATTACGACTAGGATCCATCGTTTCTACTAATTTCACGATAATTGTTTCATTATTCTTAAACGAGAGTAGGCATTAAAAAAAAATGTTGTACAGTTTTGCTTAAAATTGTTTTGGTTATGTAGTCTAATATTTTCTCCATATGTAAAGATTATGTTAGTTCATTAATGAGAATTTTCTTATTTGCATAATTTGTCATCCATTGTGTATTATGACTTGAAAAATTATTATTATCTTGGCTTTGGAGGTTGAACCTCGTCGCAGAGGCAGTTGTAGAGGATACAACTGATAACTCAATACTGAAGATGTCTGCTGCAATGCGAGGCGAAACGTTGGTAGCCTCTGCCACTATGACACGGCTCAGTATCAAAAACCAAGATATTAATATCAACAATAGCAGCGAAAGCTTGCAGAAAGCTTTCAAAACATAATATTTAACATAGTAGATATTGATTTTAACAAAAAATGTGCAACAGTTTTTTTTTTTTTTTGCTATCCGATCTCGTTTAGGATTAAAAAGTAATTATATTAAAAACTGTAGAAATAATGTATCATGGCCTTTATATTTTTTGTAAATTTTTTGTGATGGAAAAATTTTACAGTATGACTTAACTAACCTACGCTACACATAAATGTTTCGAGACACAAATTTGCAAATCAATACATTTCAGTTTTTCAACTTAAGTAAAGAAGTGACGTTTATGGTGGTAATGTATTCAGCATTAAGATTTTGTCCAGTGATTTTGATACATTATTTAATAATCATATTCGGTATCCGTACCTACATACAATGGAACTTATGCGTGGTGTTTCCATACTGATCCCCTACTCAAGTTCAAAGAAAATTGCGTGTTTGTTTGTTATTATAAAAATTCACTTCCAACTTTCTTCTTTAAATATATCTTGAAAAAAACTTCATCAAGGGATTGCTAATAAAGTTAACATTAGAGTAGCGTATTTTTATGCTATGGGAATGTTTCACTTACATATTGAATATTAATTAAATTACTGGTTTAGTAGTTAGTATGAAATAAATTCCGCTATAAAAGCGATAGTTTGGCAGCGACAAGTTAGCTATAGTAATTATGTGAAATATTATTTAACGTGTAATTATGCTGCATTTACAACGTATAATTATTGTCTTATTTACGTTTCTATGTAGCGATGCACAAATATCATTTCGTTAATAAGTGTCATAAAATCTTTGACGTATTTCGTATTGAACTTGTGATTTGATAATGCCACGGTCTCGGTTAATTTCTTAATGTAATAATGACTTAGAAGAGTTTTAAAAAAGGACTAACATAACTGTTCAGCCCTGCTAAACTATATGCAAAATATTAAAATAAATTAATAACAGTGCAAATTCACAATAATATTTTCGCTGATTACCATAATCATTTAATATAGTTTTCCACTGTTGTTTTGCACTTGAAAACAATATAAGTTATAAAAAAAGAAGTATTACTAAAAAAGTAAACTGTGTTTAATACATCTCAAGATTACTAATGAAAATTGTTAATATCGCTAGGACAACATTTATTACAATATTCACGTTTACTAACTTATTACATGTTTCAAGAAATATTCAGCAGTAACAAAACGTAAACATAAATTTTATCGCAGCACTATATTAGTCGAAGCAGTTTAATTTTGTAATAGAGAACACATTGCATTTAAATCATCAATATCGTCTGAGGAAGCGGACAGTTATATTTTAGTTAAGTGAATTAGAATGAGTTCAGTTCAAGTTCTTACCTAAACTGTAAGTAAAAATATTTGAGCTATGTTTAGAAGGTATATGCTAGTTCTGAATGAGTTCCGCTAGTAGCAGGTACGGCAATTTTTAGTAGCCGTCACCACATTGGTTCAAAAAACTCAAACTTTTTTTACGAGGTGCTTTGAAAAAATGCAACACTAAGATCAGTTATACAATGCACAATTATTATATATGCCTTACGCAAAATAATGCACTGTTTGTTTGAAAAGAAAATATTTTGATTGATTTGGCCTTATTTTCATAACGAAATTGGAGATGCTTTGGGTGCAAGAATCTGACGGGGGAAAAAATATGAGTTTAATTGTTACCGAAAAAATTGTTATATTTGTGACAAGACAGTGTAGGGATTCTTCGATACGAAAATTATTATGAATTAAAAAATATTTCCAAAATCACTGTAAAAGTACTGAGCGTGGCCTTAAAAGAATACTATTACGTTACAGAAACATGATATACGCTATCGTTAGAATTTTAAAAAAAATGTCGTGTTTCAGGGGCCAGCTTTAGTTATACACATTAACGTAAACGCGAGTGTTATTAACCCTCTTTTTAACTGAGCTATAAAAACGTTGCTGGGATTTGCGATTTTTTTATGAAGAAACTAATCAACGCCAATTATATTTGTTGCTCTACAAAAAGAGTACTTGCTTCAAACTACGTTCCTACGATCAAAATCTAACCAGCTTATTAGAAACATTTATCCTCCCAAAATGGTTAAAGACAGCTTGTTAGACTGCCGTGCGAAAGATAGAAACCGGTTTCGGAAAACACATGTTAAGATGCATGAGCTAAATCTTAAACCAACAATTCCCCAAATAAAATTATACGTTCAGTGTCTTAGTACCATACGAAAAATAATAATATTAATCTAATACCACCAAGTTGAGTGACCTGCGCGTAGGGACAGAACTGTTAATAAGTCAGAGGCACACACACTGCTCCATCGATATTATTCCTCAGAACACACACATACCCACACACTTCACGAGCACACTAACACACATATAAACGCAGCCTACATGCCGTGTGTTTGTGTGAGTGATGCACGGCGACAAGGGCGATGTTGACTGGCACACCTTATGCGGTATCACCTCTAGCGCAAGATACTGAAACAGCTTGCAGTGGTATCATAGATCACTCGTCTAACCGAAACTTTCAGAAGTGACCCCATATTTTTATTGGTGGAAAGTTTTAAGCAAAGTTCATTGCATATTTATAGAGCAGTCCCACACGAATCCCGTGAGTAGTTTTCAAATGCAACAAGCTGAAAAAGCTATTCGCAGCTGTTTTGAAGGGCTCCGAAACGGCATTTCTAATTGACGTGATGCTTTAAAACTATCTTACCGTAATCGTTTGGGAGGGGGATGGGGTTATATGTTTTATATTCTCTGCACATTGACGGAATGAGCATATGTGGAAAATATTCGTAAAAAACGTACTTAACAACACAATGCAACGTCTTTTAAGCGCACGGTAGGTGCAGTCCTTAAAAAGGCGTGGTACATAAATTAATGCTGAAAATGTTTATTGAAATACGCATTATTTAAGTCAATGTTAAAAAGAGAACGTTATAGAGAACAGTTTTGTAATTTTTCTGAGCAAATATCTCCCCAGGAGACGCATTTTCTTTAGCGTATTCGCTTACACAGGAATCAAATTTAAAAATTATGATAACTTAAGTACCTCCAGAAACACATAACATTAGATACATGCATGTTCAAAAAGTTGGTAAAAAATATTTTTCCTGGATTGTTCATTTGTGGTTTTCCTTTATGAAAATCTGATATTCTGAAAATTATATAACCATTTTAGCGTTAACTTACATACCTAACTCTCGTGCGTGTTAGATGCGACGGAGCTATAAGGGTGACCTTGAAGAGCGCATCAAAGCCGAATCCCCACCACAAGCCAATTGCTGAACTAGTGGGCTAGACGATCCATTTTTTACTATGGAAATTGAAGTGGCGACCGTAAATGTCTGTAGAAAAGTGCTTCGCATGTTTCTGAGTTTCACATACATCCGGTTAGTACGTTTTCAAGTACGGCAGTCTAAAAAGGCGTTTTGTAATATATGTTGGAGGGCTTCGAAACAGTGTGTTTAATGAGCATGGCGTCTTAACAATGACATGTCCTAAGTGTGTTTTCTTGTTGTAAGTTAGCACAATGCGCACACGTCGAGTATTTTAGTTTCAAAAACGTTTTTCTCGCGCAAATCAATGCAATAGAAGCGCATTGTTGGTGGCCTCTTTAAAGGCGTTGCCTAACCCAAATACCTGGCGTGAGATTAATGTGGATTTACATATGGTGAGGTTAGTCATTTGTCGAACCGGTAGGTATATTTTATGCCACCTTTAAGGTTTTTGTACATCTCTGTGAGCTTACATTTGATATACGATATATTAGGTGATTTTTAATAACCCTGAAAACTATGAATAAATATTTTTTTTTAAATTCCCGTAAGACATTGGAAATCTCCTGCTTGTAATTTTTATTCCGTATTTTAGTTTCTGTAACAATATTACCCTTCTAGTACAGAAAATAGTGGCTTACAGTTTTCAAAACAAGAAAGTCCATAGTTTTGGATAGTACCTAACTACCTAATGCATTTATTTAGTCTATTGATAGCATAATTTGTATGTATACATAATTAGTCTATAGTAAAATACGAGTTCCAAAATATATATACAACGGTTGGTTTTACTATATCAGCTGCCTTTAAAGTTTTACAAATAACGTTATCAAAAACAACTTAAATACGAACTTGTGGCCTTAAGAGGTTATGTAAACTTTTCTGATGAAATTATTTATTTTCGGAACATTGAATGAAGATTGCGGCGAATTACCAGCAATGTATTTTATAAGAACAGTACAATTTGCAATTTGGTGCGGTGGTACTAGGATTTATTAAGTATTTTTTGGACGATGAGTGTTTATTACTATCAAACAGTTTTAATCAGCTTAATTATTTGATAGTTACGCTTTTATATTTCGAATGTAATGAAAGGTAATGGAATTTGGTAAGAACCAATTAATTCAAATATTCAAATAAACCTTGCCAAATTTTGAATTGGAAGAGAGTAAGAAAAACTCAGCTTGATTAGTGACACAGGCCCTTAAAGGTGTTCAAGTACAATAAAATCATTAGTATATATATTTTATTAAATACTGTTAATTTTGTAAACGATAATTTAAACAACGTATCCTCTTGCGAAGCCATTTCAGCTCTCATAGTTTTCTCATACCAGTTCGTCAAAGCCAAAATTTGCATGTCAACGCTGCCATGCAAACAGTGAAATCCAATTGACTTACTCAAGTGAAATAATTCAAAGTGAAATAATATGTCATGTGCTATGTAACAAAATATAAAAAAATATCAGCGAACTATTTTGGTATTTAAAAAAACTTCTGACTTAGAAAATTCATTCATGAACATTTGCTAAGACTTTTAATTAAAATTATTACGTAGTTGACATTTAAATGTTTTATTTCGTAGCTCACCGGATGTTGGTTAACCAACATTTAAGTCAATTGGTTTTCACTATTTACATGACAGCGTAACATGCAAATTTTGACATTGACGCGGAATTATGAGAAAACTATACGAGATAAAATTGTTTTGTAAGCGTTAAAACTGTACTCGCAAGTATCGTCTAGCAAAAAACTAACCCTATTTCATAAAAATATAACATTATGAGTTTACCATGCTTGAACACCCTTAACGTAAGGGGCTGACAATGAAAGGAAAGCAAGGCGGCATGCGGCAACGCCCAGTGCTTGGCGTACTCACATGGACCCTTTCTCCACGGACATGTTGAGGTTGGCGAGCACGTGTAGGTCGCCATATTGCTTGCAGGCGTTCCTCACACGCACGGCGTAAGTCTTGTGGTCGCGCAGCGGTAGAGGGTGCAGCTCCATCATGCAGCATGCCACCCTTGCTCCTGCAACAAACATCGTGCCCTCAGCTATTCATCACAAGTTGCTCACATAAATACTTGGTATATAAAGAAGTAGTTCTGTTTCTCCAGCCAGCAGGGCCGTTTTATGAGAATGTGAGGTCAGGGCAACATAAATATAAGCCCCCTCCCCCACGTTTTTTTTTTTCTTTTCAATTTTAAATGCAGTGGTAATGATGCACACTACACTACTTGACCTCTCGAATCGAACAAGAACGCTCGAAGAGCCGCTGTCGCTATCATAGTACATAAAGTACCCGCTCGCTTTGACTGTTGTAGTTGTAAGAAAATCACACAAATCACAATGCGATGTGGTTTTATACTTATGTTGCAAATGTAGTTCTTACAAAACTAAATTAATACTTCGTATTGTTGTGTCACATATAATAAACACCAGTTCATTTCAATTATTCATAATACCTTTTGTTTATTTTAAAAGCAAGGTCTCCTAGAATGTGAGGCCCGGGGCAAATGCCCATTTTGCCCCACCCCTCCTAGACGCGGCTCTGCCTGCCAGTATCAGAGAATACAAAGCAGTGTACTACACATGGAGGAAAGAAAAGCGAGAAGATGGCTTTTTATGGCGTAGTTGAAGCCATTTTTGTGCGTAACCTTATGTGCTGAGGCCTTTTACACTATGAACATTCGTTTTCATTCACCTTTAATAATTAAAACATCCTAGATGTTAATGCAATTACATAATGTAACTAATAACATTGATTGGCCACTTATTTGTTTGGACCATGGCTTGGTTACGAATTTATCAGATTGCGATAGGTTAACGAACGAGTTCTTCGTGATGGGACGGCAAAAAATGTGGCTTCAAGTATCTCTCATACATGTCTACAGGCATGGCCAACCCCTGTTTCTATACCATCCATAATCCCTCATGGAATATACATATGGAAATACAGTTACTATTTCCGTACAGCTTATTATCAAGTCACGCCGTCACAGTACTACGGCCGTAACCATACAAATTTAAAAAAAAAAATGAGCTATGGTCATTACTGAAATAACCGTGTTTCACACTTTTAAATGTAACAGTACCATAGCTCTTCCTCGAATATTTATATGTTAACAATAATGCATATATACGTACCCAAGGGTTAAACCTTGACTTATTGTGTAAAAGTATGTCAAGTAGTTCAAAAGTGGCCGTGGTAATGTTTAAGCGTGTTCTTGTGAAAATGTATTATTTTATAATTTAGACCATCCACGATTTAAAATAAAAATTATTCTGGGCTAAACCTTATAAAGTGTGTCGAAACTTTAATATTGTTTTCCTTACAAACAGCTACTTCTGATTTGTGGCTGTATTACGTTGACAGTGCAAGATAACAAGTAAATATTCATAGCGTCGTAAGAGAAAACATATAATTTCAGTCAATTGAGGCATCCGCCTTTCTTGCCGCTTTATTCTTATTAACAACTTGACTGAACAATAATAACAGTATGAGTTTCACTATGTTTTCTTATGATTTGTGTTCTTACAGTTCACTAAAGAAATAGGAGTGGCTGGAGGTAGCATCACTTAGTCTGCGCAGAGCCAATTGCACGGTATTATGAAAGTTCTGATCCATTTCTATGCAACTTAAGATCATATTTAATTTTCTTTCTCATCTGAAAGATATTTTGAAAAGTACACTTTCAAGGTAATTAAATGTTATAAAAGACGAGGGTTTCGGTAATGCCGTGACCTGAAAATCAACATATTCTGAAAATGGGAGTATTTTTAGTTGAATTAGTCGTCTATAACTTACTTCGTCCTGTTTTCACACATTTACAACATTTAATGACGTTTCCAAAATATTTTTAACAACTAGTTACTAAAGACTGTGGTTTAAGTATATTCATGTAGCAAAGAAAAATCCTCAACTGTAAGTTTCAGGTATTCATTAAATAATTTAAAATATTTTCCTGTTGGTTTAGTGAAAAATATTGTTACAAACGTGTTATTCTTATTTATTATAAATTACTGGTGACATTAAATACGTTAGCACTCATTCACCGGTAGAATTTGAAACAAAAGTGTATCGCATGAGATATTTAAAAAAACTGTTAAACAAAATGTTATATAACTTCATATGCAGGTATAGTTTTAAATACAGCGACTTAAGTTTTATATATTTTGTTTTTATCGTATTCAGTTTTCTAAAAACTGTTGCTTTTTGAATTCTTTTTTAACACGATGTATCTGAGAACTAATTTCCAAAGTGTTTTCTGATTCTGTACACATTTAGTACTAAGTAAGGTAACATGATTTTAAAGTTGTTGGGTCATGTAATGTCTCGCATATATACCATACAATTTCGATGATTTCATCGACATGAACATTACAAGAACTTCAGGTTAGGTATAATTAAAATTTGATTTATATAACTTTATTATCAAAAGTTTTTATGGTTATATGTCCACGTTAGAAGATAGCAAAACAATATTCTAAATAAATATTATTATTTAAAATTCCTATTTGAACGTACACGACTTTAACTTTCAGAGTTAAGTTGCACCTACTTTAACGTAAGTAGGCTCATCACTATTGCGGGTATCTTCTTGTTTCCTTAACAATTAATCGCTTAGTGCACGCAAAAAAATTACCAAACACCGTGTTCGAGCTATGACATCATCACAGCTAGGAAGCAATGTAATGTAAACAGTACGTAATAAAGAGAGTGGCCCGCGCTTAAGTAAATATCCTACGGTAAACATTACAGAGAGGATTGTGAATGTTTACTAACCCTGGAATATTTAAATTATTTACCACCAGTTATTTATAGCTTGAAAACAGAAAAACGAAAATAATAAATATCAGTTCTAATATAACTGCACAAATGACTTTTGTTTTTTAATTTATCTTATGATGTGATTGAAAACAGACCAAAATTGGTTATATAATATTAAATAAAATGTAATATTACTCGTTTTGAAAACGGACTTATAAAACGTACAAACTAATTTATCATATTAAATACTTGTAAGATTAAAACTAAATATTTGTGGCGCACAATATAGACAGTTGAAACATTAATAATTAAACTAAATCACTAACACTTTTGTTGCACTGCAAATAATATTAACTGTTGTGTGAATTTTCTCAACGAGAACTACTCTCCAATCGCCTTACTGTTGTCTATTAAATTTGCTCTACGTTCTTCATTTTAATTTTACAAATGTTTGCATTGAAGAAACAATTCTATACTTTTTTTATCCGATTTGAAAACGTGGCTTAAAACAGACATTTATATTTGAAATTTGGTTCTGCGTTATAGTCGTATGTGTGTGAAGTTTTGCAATCATGTGTTTTAAAACGTATATATAAAAATTATTATATTTAAAATAACTTTTCCACATTTTCTTCCTCTTATATTGCACTGCCATACTCTTCTAAGATATTTTTAAAGTTTTAAGTCTCTAGGTCAACGGGAAGTCAGATTAACGCGCTACAGTTTTAAAAATTTATATTTTTATAGTTTTTTACGTTACACACACACACACACACACACACACATATATATATATATATATATATATATATATATATATATATATATATATATATATATATATCCAAATTGTTTTCTCTCGTTTTGATTGGCCATCCGGTTCTGTTCTACGTTTTAAATCCCTACTTCATCTGTAAAAACAATTGCAAAATTTGTACTAACCAGACAATGTGAAAACAAAATGATTGATAAAATCCTGTGTATTAAATACATTGTTCCCGTAAATCTCATTGTTACTAAACAGACAAACAAACTGACAAGAATGTGAGTTAATAATAATGTCTAAAAAGTGACTAAACACTCTAAGTTGAAGAAATAATTATTCTTCAATTCAGCTTCCTGTGCTAAGGGGTATGAAAGGTATGATGTCGAGCGGACTGGAATACTCAATCGTGAGTAAACTCTGAACTACTCATCAAAATTCAATGAGATATTTTGCCAAGTAGATATTTTATCAGCGGACGTTTATTTATACAGCATGATGCGATAGTATACTTTTCTTACAAAGTAAAAAATTAACAACTGTTTTCAGAAAAATAAGGGCTTGAAATCACAAAATGTACAAAAATGGGCAACCGTTGCATTTATAATTTTTAATACGATAGAATCTAGACCTCTATAGTAACAGGATTTCAAAAATACTCGTGTTTTGATTTGAAAATAATTTTAATATCCGAAAATCTCTGCGCGAGTGGAATACTGATGTTATTATTATTTTCAAATGAAAACGCTGAATTTTTTTTAAATTCTGTTACTATAGAGACCTAGATATTATCATACAAAATATTATAAAAATTACAGTTTTCCATTCTTGCAGACTTTGTGGCTTCAAGCCTTATTTTTTTCTAAAAACCGTTTTTAATGTTTTACTCTAAAGTAAAGCATAATACCGCATAGTGCCACATAAAAAAACCACCAATGATAAAATATCTACTCGCCGAAAAAAATCTCACCTAATTTTGATGCGTAGTTTAGATTTTATTAACGATTGAATATTCCAGTCGTCCGCTCGATATCGTACCTTATATACACCTTAATGAAGCCTGGTGTTGATTGACGGACCTTGCGTTCATGGCAGAGAAGTTAGCGCTTCCAAGTATGAGACAACAGAACTAAACTAACCTAGCCTGAGAACTTGTTCTTGCGTAGGTTTGAGTAAAGGAACTACAACACAGGTTCAAGGTCATGCGCGGACAGGCCACTAACGATGGTAAACATTAGAGCCAGAAGCAATCCCACGCCTTTCGTAAAAGGAAAGGAGTGCTAAGGAACCCAGACATGAATTTGAACCATTACTTTAACCGAAATAGTCCTGCGGTAAATTCGGACAAAATATTTTTATCTTCCTCAGTCTGAAAATATGGTACCGTAAACCGAGGTTAAATTTTGAGTTCACGTGGTCACATACTGTCACATTAATGTTTATTTTGGGGTCGGTTAGTGAAATATTACGAAATGTATGTATGTATGTATATATATATATATATATATATATATATATATATATATATATATATATATAACAAATATATGATTTTCGGTGTTCAGATATATGTAATAAGTTCTTATTCAAACATCATAAAAATAAAACTTTCCGAGTAGCCCAAAGTCACCCACATTGTCAAAATGTAACCCCGGAATACTATACTGAGAACTTCCAATGTGTTTATGTATATAAAGGAATTAAAATATCTACTAAAACATGAAAAATACGTTATTATTAAATTTCCTGTAAAGATAACGTTCAAGGTCATTAAGTAGTTTCCGAGAAATCAAAACACACACGCGTGCGTAACTGAGAATTTTCCCGAACCAAAGGATATTTTATGAACTGTCCTGTCATCTATGACGCATCATGCTACAGTGTTTAGGAGAATGTTGTGACACCAGAAAATCTCGAAACATTTCACTCTTTGTACTTATGATACATATTTCATCATAGTTTCAAAATTTTTATTTCATATCCACAGCAATTGCTCTACTCATGAAGTAATGAAATTTGCCCATGCGATGAGAAATATTGAACAACTGAACACAAACAAATTAATATAAAATATTTGCATTCATTTGGGTAACACTGCGGAGATAACGTTTTATTTCAGTTAATAGTTAACTACGCCATCCTTTTTATTAACATATGCGCCGTTATCACCCAATAAGGCACTATAGAGAAGAGATTACGAGTAGCGTTTTAAAAGAGCAACGCAAAATTTGTACCCGCATTGCAGCTGATTGCGTCTGATGCACTGAATTGGAATTAAAAACGCACATGCAGAAGTACATAATGTGTTAAATACTGTTTTAATGCCAAAATCTCTTGTTTCTACTGATTTTACTATAATTATTATTTAAGCTTAAACGAGAGCAGACATAAAAAATATGTTTGGCAGTTTTATATAGCATCATTTTTAATAATTGTTTTAAAACAAGAAATTTTACAGTTTTGACTAAAAAGCCACTTAACCACTGCTTTAAAAAAATTAGCCAACATGGAGAAGATGATATCAAACAAAACTGCCAAACACATTTTTTTATATCTGCTATCGTTTATGCGTAAAAATTAATATCTCTAAAAAAAAGTAGAAAAAAGAGCATGGCTTTAAATATTAGCCTATCGAAAAGCGCGGATAAGGCTCCTAGCTAAAATCGGATCCAAAATGTATACAATGGACTTCAAATACCATTTGAAAATTCAAATAATTTTAAGCAGCAGTCATAACATGAACAATATTGTTTTATAAATTACGTTTTCCTTTATTTTGAGAATACTGATAATGTTTTATTTTACATTAAACATGTCAGTATATTCGAAATAAGAGTTGCTACTTAAATATTTTTGTATTTAATCATCTCGACGTTTTTAGAACATAAGATAATTATTTTCTTTGTAAATCTACGACGTAAATAAAACAATGTGTCCATTTACTTCGCTCGCCCATGCCCAGATAAAAAATTGTGCGAGTCTACGGTTCTAGCTGTGCCTAGATGTGTAACAGAATACCCGACTTACTTGCTCTGTACCTGCACTGCACTACCTCAGTGCAAATAGCAAGCAGTGACATTTAATCGGGGCCATGAGACATATAATTTAATACTGCCAAATTCTCGCTTTGCAACTGCCATTTCAGGTGATGCTGGCCTGTTGATTTCTTAAACTGCCATCCCAGCGGACTCAAATGCGCACTTCTTATTGCGAATAAGTGTAAATTCTGGAAATGAATTTCGTAGGATTACGTTCTTTGTTATTTTTTGTGAAGCTGTAAATTAATTAATTTTATGAGCGAATAGATGTTTAACGACTATGTTGGCAGCACAAAATACAGTAGTAATAAAATAATAAAGTACAAAGAATCGTACACATATCTTCTTACTCAACTGCTAGGCTTGTAATAAACTATAATAATTTTCTAACACTGTATAGGAACATCCTTATACATTTTCAACTCTCAGTTATAACGCGTCATTATATAACTCTACATTTATTTTTGGTCACACACATTTATATTAAGATCAGTTATAATAAAGTCGACGGCTAACAATTAGGGAATGAAGATGTCTTATTATATTTTCACAGCTGTAGTTCAGGAACACTATATGTTATATGTAAATTGAGACACATTACTAATCTTCCGAAAAAATTCTTACGTATTTCGTCTGTCATTTGTTTATTCTTTCCTCAAAAAGATTAGTGTGTGTCAATAAATTAGTTTTTTGTTAATAAATATACATTTTTATTTAATTCAATTAAAGTAATGAATTTACAAAATAATGGCTTCCGTTATAAAATCAACATGTAATAGGTTAATTAATTAAAAGTAAACTTAAATGTGCGACATAATACAATACTGGTTAATGAAAATGTAAACTATTAGTGTTCATTGTCATCAAGTCTACAGAAATCGCAGAGTAAATTCAACCTTTAAGAAACAAAACTGTTTCCAAAATTGCACTGAAAATGTTACAATTTGTACTGTGCAATTATTCAATATAAAACAGTAAAAGGGTTGTTCTTCGAGCGACACTTATAGTTATTGGTTTTCGTGTCCTAAAATAAAGACCAAAGGGTTGCGTCGATAGTAATGTTAACTTCACATATGTTGTTAATAAATGTAGAAAACTCTTTAACTAAAAGGAAGTAACTTAAAAATACTTATACTCCATTTGATATAAGTTTGGATAAATTTGACAGCTACTTATGGGCTATAATTTGCAATATTTTGTTATTTGTGTTATTACACAAAACAAACTTTGCAGTACAAATGCTGAAATGGACACCTCAGGTTCATTTCAGAGCTAAAAATGTTTTGCTTTATGCAACAAATCACTTAATACTAAAAATTAATGCCCATAAGTTGCTGTAAAATTTATCAAAACTTGTATGAAACAGAGAGTAACATAAATTCTCAGCCATGTAAAATACCGTACTTACGAGTTTTCGAGCGCTCTGATGTAGCAGTTTTCTCGACTAACTAAACACACAGGACAGAATACGAAGAGCACTTTTGAACACATTCATATTTTAAACCCCACACTCACTTCTACCAACACACTACAGAAAAAGACTCGATAAATGTATTCCAGCGTTCATATCCTTCGGTTGACGCGCGAACAGACTAAATGACACGAATGGAGGCTGTCTGCTTCCGCAAGGATTCCTGGGAGGTTTGTAAAGAGGGGGGGGGGAAGTCTGTGAAAAAATTCATAAAGTTCAGGGAACGTGTTATGAGGTGTTCTTGAATTTTGGAGCGCGGCCTTCGCGAAGCTTGTTTCGAGACCTTCCACAGGAATTTTCTGCACTGAGCAAGGCGACTGCTCCGCCTAATTGTAACCGAATTTAGACAACTGTCTAAATACGTGAGTTTTGATCAGTTCGAAGACTCATTTGTTATGCGAAAATAAATCACAGGTACGTTATTCGAAAATGCACGAGCTATATGTTCGTTATTTGAAACTATCCAATTAAATATTTCTTTAGTTCTGAAAAAGGTCTGTGTAACAGAGAGTAGTCAGATCGTGCGACGATACTGTTAAGGTTGATCATGTCAATTTCCCAGATATAGGCTACATAGTCTATATCACTAACCGTCTATGAAACACAACGTCATTTCTGAAATCATGTGTAGCCAACTTTTCAACCATGCATAAAATGTAAAAGCTGACAGAAGAATTTTCTAATTAATTTCTCCTCGCATACTAAAAAATTTATGTAAATATAATTGAGGAGTTTCTGTTCAAAATGTGGTATTTCAACCTTTGAAATGTTGTGGGAAAAGATGTACATTCACCTCCTTTTGATCAGGATCGTCAAATTTGGGATGTGTTTCACCAAGGAAATACTGAACATTGTTTTGCTCGGGAATGCACAGGAAATTCTATAGTATTTAAGTACAGGACTATATCGTAGTCAGATTCCATTTTTGTTGGGAATTGGAAATAGCACATTTTGAACAGACACTCCTCAATTATGAATAAACTCACATTACAGAATAGCGTAAATGTATCAATATTAATTGTGTACATTGCGGAAATGCGTTTTTCTTCTCGTCGGCACCTTTTCCGTCAGATCAGTGTCAAGTATATAATATGCTAAATTTTTACATTAAAATGCATCCCAACTTGCATCTTCCCCCTCCACCAGCACGAATATCCGGGATCGATCCCCGTAAGGTTTTTTCCCGATTTCTAATGGAAAACTTGGTACACGTCCGTTGGTCGGTAGTGTTTCTGCTGTACTGCCGATTTCCGTGTCCTTATATTCGGTAGCTGATAAAACCTAACCTAACATCAACCTCGTGCATGCTACAGCTCAAAACATTGACGTTAAACATTCTTAAAATATCTCCTCTCCACTTATAATTTCACTCTATGATATAATCTTAATGTTGCCGTTTCTTATCATGGCCACAATTCACGCACTTAAACTGAGGGTGTTATGAAGACACAATTATATTTGTACCGGATGTTTTACGACCATAGTTGATTAATATGTGATGTTATCAACCCCTTAAAAACACAAAATGTTATCGTATTTCCGTGCCTCCGTTTGTGTATATAAGTTTTCTTGACAGTGGTGTGGTTATTCAGTTAGTAAATATCATAATTTAATTTGCATTATTCACAAATGTGGCTATCGTATTGACAACTATCAGAAAAATCGTGTTGTGTTTACCGGACCTTATCGGACAGACACGACTTTGACTGCAGTGGCACAAACATTCAAGTCACCAACTTCAAAACTTGAGTGTGTACGAGAGTCAATATATATTAGCGAAGTTTTAATCACACACATGATATTCAATCACTATACCAAATTCGTTCACATAAAATAAAGCATGCTGTTGTCAGTAGCTGTACAGACATTTCTCATTTTGATATGTCAAATGTAAAATGACGACTGCATACGGAGTGGCACAAAGCACAGAAAGATAGAACAATAGCAGACCAAGGGCTGGGAGTTAGATCTGCAACACAATCTCTTTATTTTTATCTTGAATTTTCTTCAAAAATGAATAATACATTTTAAAATTCGGTCAACTCAACACTAACTTAGTGCCTGAATGGCTAACCACCCTTATCTCACCCATATTTATAGATCCGTCCCGTAAAATAGTTAATATTGAAACAATTGAATATTCAATGCAGAGGAACATCCACAAAATGTAACAAGAAAACACAGCCATGCGGAAGTGCAACACCTATAATTGGACAGAAAGAGAATGAACCTGAAGCCCCATATGTGAAAACCACGCTCGTCTTTTTTTTCTTTTTTTTTTTAACGAAAAATTTCGATTCACGTTTAATGTTGGCCATGTCATACATAAATATTTTTAAGAACAGGTAGTTGATAAATAGGGTTTACAATTTGTAACATATAGCAGCCTGTCCTTGCGCAAAATCAAACCAGAACAGAGTCTTTATGAATTATCCAGTGGTGGAATAAACTTTCAACGTGTTATTTTTTTACTTTAATTAGTGCAGGATGAAATTAAATTGACTCAAATGTTGACAGAAACCTTAATATGTACAATCAAACCGCGATCCAGTAATACAACACATGTTCAAGTAATTATGGTGAATCCGACACCGCCAATCTTTTAACACAATTTATTTACCTGCAAGCGCATATATTCCTAGAGCTTAGAAGGAAAGACAAAAAAAAAAAAAAAAAACTAAAGTTGCAAGTCATACCTTAACAGACTATGTTACATTCGCGACTGGATTCAAATATCAAGGTCGTTAAGTGCTGTTTTGCTAAGTCACTGAGCGACGACCTTCAGAAATGACAGTTGCGAAACATGAACAATAGCTAGAACTTAATTGCTAGAGAGCCACGTCTGGACGAGTGGGAACCGTATTGCTTAGTTACAATGGGAGCACCACCAACAGATGTTTTCATCGGCCCGGTAATATGTAAGGATTGTTCAGTGAAACATATGTTGGTGTCTCTTAACGAACTCACTTTTATGTATTGGTCTACATAAACTATATGAAAACAACATTTGTTTTATTCTGGAACCTTGCTCCACAGACCAGCTACCAGTTCCAAAACTATGCTCGTTTTCGGGAGGTTTAGAATTATACTTCTGATCTGACACTCCTGATTTAGGTTTCCCGTGGTTTTCAGAAACCATTCATAGAAATGATTTATAACTATAGGTCAAGACCGGTTCCTACCTGAGATAATAGCACCGTTCATCAAACGTTAAGTCCTGCTATCTACCTACATCAATGGAAGAGGACAGACACAGTGTAACTTAACCTGCATTTATGACCAGTCGTACAATTCACTTTGCTGAACGGAACTATAGTTACAAATACTACTTGTACACAACAGTAAATCTAAACACGGAATGAAGATAATAGTCTCTAACAAAACAAAATTACGCAGTGCAGCAATTTATGTATCTGAAAGTTATGTGCCTTAATGATCTGTTTTTATGCAGGTTATACTTTCTGAAAGAGTATTAAGCAACATAATGTTTCTAACAACTTAAAAAGAAAGGCGTGAGAATAAATTGGATCCATAGAATTTAGTAAACACTTCCAGCAAATTAGTGAAAAAAGCAAGGGTGGTGATGTAGAAACGTTGTTATCTTCCGAATTGCAATCAAAACCTTATATAAAAACTTAATATATAATTATCAGACTGCTTTACACTGATCCATGCAAGTATTGCTAGTATAAAAATGACTATAAACATATTATATTTCTTGAACAATTCTAAAAGTGGTTAGGCCTACATACGTGAGTTTGTATGTAGCGATTTTTTAAAATGCTGTGGCTTACATTCGTGTTAACAGAAAAATTATTGTGTAGCATAAACTTCAGAAAACTAATTTCAGTTTGTCTACTGTCATAGTTCTCCATATTTTTCTTTGAATTCTATCCCACCAACTGACAAACTTTAGCCGTTGAGACCAGTTTCTGTATCCAATACACACACCTCACTGAACTATACAATCTAACGTATTGTAAGTTTTACCGCCCAACTATAAGTTATTCGCCGCTTTTAATAAATACAATTTAAGTGCACAGTCATAAAATTACTTTCATGTGAAACTATCAAAACAACTTTTTCGTAAGGAAAGTTTTGAAATGTTCTATAACTTACTAAAAGTTCAAGACGTACAACATGCAACGTGTTTGCAACAGAAGATGATGCACAAGCAAGCCTACATACGCACAAACGTTAAAGTTTTTCTATAAAAATTAACTTGGTTACTTGAAAATTTGTGTTATCACTGGCGTAATCTTAATATATAAAATGAAGTGTCCTGACACACTCACTCACTCACTCATCAACGCACAGCCCAAACCGCTGGACCTAGAACCATGAAATTTTGAGGGAAGCTTCCCCTTGCCCCGTAGGCACCCTTTATTAAGGCGGTGAAAAAGGGTGAAATGTATTTCCGAAGGAACGTCGATAGAGCTCGAATCCGACGGTCTATCATCGTGATTTTTACTTTAATAGGACACTCATAAAAATGCACATTAGCCAATTTGAGGATTTTTCGAAATTCAACATTTAAGGAGGTGAAAAGACCTTAAATGTATTTCCGATTAACTATCGATTTATATCGAATCCTTCGGGATAAAGAGCTGGTATTCACTTCAAAATTATGCTTATGTAAATACCCAAAATGTTGTTTTAGGGTTTTTTGAAATAAAGAGGGGCAAAATGTGTTTTTTGTAAATCGTCTATTTCTTTGGAACACAATTGGCTATCGTGGAAATTTTTACTTAAATTGGTTACATATGACAGGACTCCAAGACATTTCGAAATTCTTTAAATAAGGGGGTGAAAATACGGGAAATGTGTTTTCGATTATTCCTCCATATCTATCGAACCTATCAAGATATCAAAGTGCTCTTGGCTGTAGATTGATACTTTTGTAAATATCCCAAATACCATTAAAATATATTTTTCGAATTCGGCACTGAAGAGGTAAGAAAAGTAAGCTGTGTTTTTTTTTTTTTTTTCGATTCACAATCAATATATACCGATCCCATTGATTTTTATATGGTGACGTGATTTTTGTTTAAGATTGATGCTTTCTCAAATACCTGAAAAGTAATTTCAGGAATGTTCGAAATTTGCCACCTAAGGAGGTGAAAAGGGGTGAAAAGTAGTGAAAAATGTTTTCTATTAATCGTCGATGTATTTTGAACCCAGCGGGATATCGTCGTATTTTTCACGTTCAAGAGACACCGGTAAAGTTGTCTAAAATGTGATTTAAGGGTTTTTCGAAATTCTGTCACTTAGGTGGTGAAAAGACGTGTAATGTGTTTAAGATAAATCCTCGATATCTGTCGAACCCGTCGAGATATACAGTTAATTTTTGTTTCGGGATGATGATTACAAAAATAATTGCAAAGTGGGTTTTAGATTTTTCGAAAGTCGAACTCTCAGTACTGTGTTTTTTAATATATGATGGATTTTAATTCGACTGAACGGGCTATCGTCGTGATTTCCACATCAATTGGATACTTATACAAATGTCCAGATTTGAAATTAAAATATTTCGAAATTCGACCCCCAAAAGGGTGAAAAAGCGCAAATTTTGGTTTTCCATCAACCCATTATATCTATCTAACCAGTAGAGATATTGAGGTGTCGTTCGCGTCAGAGTGATGCTTACATAAGTATCAAAAAAATTATATGTAAGTTTTTTACTTTATGTGATCACTTGATTATTAAGAATAAAACTAAGTTCCTGAACTGTGAAGGCAGACTATCGGAAAAGCAAGTACGACCAGCGAGAAATAAATTATACAGGAATTCACGCTACAGAAACATACCGAGACGTGGTATTGTACAATCTCTATGAGCCCAGGACATGAATATTTTCTTTTTTAAGTAAAATTTTTGTTTTCATGAATAATTTCGACGTTACGTGACGCAGTTGTTTGTAGGTCAGGTCTACATTCCGGGAGGTTCTGGGCTCGAATTCTGTTAAAAACTGCGTGCGAACGTTTAATTCTGACACACAAAAACTGCACAGCAGATCGAATTAGTGCAATTTTCATGTAGTCGTTTAAAAGAGGTAAAATGGATTACGCAGCTCGCTTTCCACTTAGGTCCCTCGACAACATCACCTCACATAATATATTATCTCAGTAATCCCAAGGTAGGGACACCAAATACTTCTCCGCGAAACCTTTTCCCACCAAAACTTTCTAATGCCATTAAACTTTTAAGTGAATATTTTGAAAATTTGTAATGGAAGGGCACCGTCACCAATTGTTATGCACAGGTTAAATCAGATGTTTTTCATTCGATTAACCCCTTACATTTTAGAGTCAATAACTACCCCACAACTTCAGCTTTGCAGGGCTATAAATAAGGCCCAGATGAAGTCGCTGTTAGTGACAGGGACAAACTTAAAACTGCTTTTCACGTGGACAGCTATAACTACTTATCCTGCTGCAGAATTAGTTCAACTAGCCGCTTGGACATTCTAACACTTGATGACTGAAGTACCAATCTAGTGTATAAAGAGGTTTTTCAACTAATACTTGTGAGAAAAGCCGTGGGGGACTGCTAGTTTGGTATACAATTATGCAATTTACTGCAAATGTGTGTTGCGCAATGTTTATTGAAGAAGAAAAATCGCTGAAGACTTTTACTTTGGGCGTTAGTTGTAAAACATTTGTTCAATTTTTGTAGGAGGTACGACAAATATTCCATATTAGCCTATATGTTATTTTGTATGAAAGAATATTTTACTGGATATCAGTCAGAAAAATATTTAGTTCATACGCTATTGCAGCACTGGGATTCCCTAACACTTCGGTAACTACATAAAATAGTAAAATTCTTTACATTCTTCTTTTAAATAATAATTTTCTTTAAAAGTGTTTGAAAAAAAAACATCCATACCAGGTAAATGCAGGAAAATTGATAATTTCTTTGAAAGATTCATGCTTTGGTAGTTCATTGTTAAGTAAATACTGTGCACACGCACAATTGAAGAACACATCGAACACTTCGAAAGAAGAATAACATGTTTTCCCAGGTTTATGTCACAAAAATGTATACCTGGTCCATTTAAGTAATTGATCATTGTTTTGTAGAAGTATTGAATGGAAATGAATGATAAAACTAAATACTGTGGATATTCGCAGTTACGTTTGCTACAGTGGGGTATGTTGACAATATTTCGTTAAACCACGTTAACTTACTACACGCAACGTTTGGAAACCTTTGTTACAGAAAGATTGTTCACTACTATTTTTAATTTACGGGTGTGCATAGCTGACTTTCGGCAAATATGTGGATGATGATTGGAAGAAATATTGTCAATCCTATTGAAGAAAATTTTAACTGAAATATTTTCTCGTCTGCAGTGATGCCATGTACAAGATGGATCCAGCGGTTCATGCAGACGGTTGGTTGGAAAGGAAATGCCAGTGGCCTATTTAAACGAACGAAACTACCTTTCAAAAAACCACAACAAGCGAAATCAGAATGGACAAATGAAAATGTAACCGGAGTCTTCGCAAATTAAACTCCATCGTATTACTATTGCGCCACGAAGCTCGACACCTACAACATAAAGTGCGAAAGTAACTGTAATTAATGCATAGTCGCTTCGTAAAGGCGTCGAAAAACATGGTAAATCAAATTATTTAAACAGGAAATAATATAAAAAACGATTATATCAGAACTTGTCAAAGCGATACATTTCTATCTCAATCAAATGCAAGGTTTGTTAAACATAATCATAGTAAACTTCCTTTCATACTAAGGGGCGTAATGTGACAGGGTTATCCGACGTGATAACATTCTGCTAAACTTACTTTATTGGCGTGATAGCGCTAACAGTGAATACAACTTGGCAAATGAGTTTCTTGTCGTTTCTGATTAACATTCGCATGACATAGCGAATAATGACTGTTCAACAAGCAGACTTTGTTGCCCTGTTACTGCATTGCTTGCACTGGCAATTTGAAATTTATGAGGTGGAATACGGCGGTCGCTTAAGCAGAACGGAACTCGTATGTGAATGAAATCTTGTCCAAGATGTGTGAAGCGGGAGTCTTGGTGTCTTATGTAACGCTTATTGCCATTCATTATTGTATTACTGGGCGTACTCTCAGGTGCGTCGCCGGGAAAGTGTACCATTAAACTGATGATCGTGAATAACGTTATTATAATTTCCGGAAAAGTTTTACTGGTATATTTTCTTGCCAAGTAACTAATTTAACCCACAATTTTAGATTTCCTCATTCCTCTAAGTTCTAAAATGAATAGATTGCAACAGTTACAAACCCAAATAAAAACGGTCTTCATTAAAATTAATTATTATTATTGGACCAACAGACAAAATTGTGAGCACGCCCCAATAACCCTCGTCACCAGAATTGATGCTTTGCGCCTGGACGTTGCCGTGGTACTACTTACAAACTAAGAATTAAAAACTGTAATTTGTTTCCAATTTGCAAAGAATTTCGGTTATAGCTCTTATTTAACGCTTTTGATTACACTGTTTTCAGCGCGGATTGCAAATTTCCATCATAAAATTATCTAACGAATTGAAAGTGTTTTCATTTAATGGAAATTACAGTGAAAAAAAAATTAATGTACATTACTCCCAATAAAATATACTGTAATGTTAAAAGGCAGGTAATATTTTTATTATATAATAAACCTACAAGTTTAGGTTAAGGGTGTATGTGTATAATATGTATTTTATGACTAGATTCAGTTTCTTGGACGTACTCCATTGCATATTGAGTGACTGTCAAAGAAAACTAAACAATTAAAAGCAAAACCATAAAATAAGCAGAGTATGCTTTAGTCAACAATATACGTACACAACAAGAAATTCCAAAATGGAATCGGGTCAAATAAAAACAAGGAGCAAACAGATAATAATTGAAAATAATAACAAATCAAATAAAAAACTAAGTAACATGCGACACAACGATGAGACTAAACAAAAAACACAGTAGATATCAGGCACGAACAGAAAAAAAAAAAAAAAAAGGCCCAACAAAGAGACGAGACAAAACGCAACAGATATCAAACATATACAGAAAAGACAAACGACACAACGAAGAGACGAAACAAAACACAGCAGTTTTCCAGACAGACAGTGTTACGACGTTTCGGGAACTGGAATCTGTTCCCGTCATCAGGTAGACACACAGGGTTCAGGAACACGAGTGCGACTGATGAAGAGACTGGAAAAACCATGGGTTTATATAGGGTAAACCCACTTATCCTACTCAGCCAATGGGAGACGAGCTGTCTCCTGATTGGTCGCGCAGCATATATTGACACTGATTGCTTGTGATGGGTTGAGTGTGTTTTTTTTTGTTTTGTGCTGTAAAGTTGTTTCTCTCTTAATCAATGGGATCCACATATTTTTTAATTCAATTCTCTGTTGACTGAAAATATTCCTATTGCTGATAATAAAGGCTGATTCTTTAATTTTTCTTTTAACTTTGTCAGTTTCCTGTGTAAGTGGTTTTGAGTCTTCCCAAAGAATTTTGTGGCTATTTTCCCATGCATGTTCGGCCAGTCTAGATTTTTAGGTTTCACCTTTCTTGCAATTATATTTGTGTTCTTTGATCCGTGTTGAAAGAGCTCTGCCAGTTTCTCCAATATACATATGACCACATTCGCAGGGTATTTGATATACACAGTTGTGAGTTTGTAGTTTTTCAGTGGCTGGTTTTACCCTGCTGGCCATACTTTTGATAGCAGATTTGGATCGGAATGCTGATTGAAGTCCGTATTTGTTTCCCAGATATATTTTTTTTTCCGAAAGGCCTCTAACATACGGAATAACTAGGGTTCCTGCTGGTTTTTCGGTTTCTGTGGGCTTAAGTGTTCTGTTAGGTTTCATGTGCTGTTTGATGGTGTTTGCCGGGTAACCATTGGCTGTGAGTTCTTTTTTTTATTTGGTTGTGTTCTATCACTACAGATTTCTTGTTGGAACAAATAATCTCAGCTCGGTTAGCTAGTGTGCGAATAATGCCAGTTTTTGTGCTTTTAGGGTGGTTGGAAGCAAAATGTAGGTATTTGCCTATATGTGTAGGTTCCTATAGACTTTAGTTTCCAGACTGCTGTTTTCCCTGCTAACTAGTACATCCAGAAAAGGAATGCTGCCATTGGTTTCTTTTTAATATGTGAACTTGATTGATGGCCTCAATGAGTTTAGGAAGTTCACAAATTCCTCCAGGGTTTCAGATCCATGTTGCCAGATAGTGAAAGTGTCGTCTGCGTAACGAAGCCAGATATCAGGAGGGGTATTGCTTTTGCTAAGTACTTCCTGCTCAAAGTTCTCCATGAATATGCTCGCCATGAATGGTGAACGTGAAGAGCCCACTACAATGCCGTCTGTTTGTTTTTAGAAACTGTCATTAAACTGGTATGGTATGGTACTAATTCCATCCATCATGGAAATGATTACCCTTTATGTCACCACGGCATATTTCTGGTATGGTATGGTACCAATTCCATCCATTAAGGAAATGATTACCCTTCGTTTCATCACATGCCTTAAGGAATACACCATAGCGAAAAAAAACTTTCAAAATGCATTTTGATGTAATGATTACGGTTACGCTGGGCCATTTTTATGTAAGATTTAAGACATTACCTCATATTAGCACAATCTGCTAAATAATAATTACATTGATCAAGCATTGCAATAATAGGAAACATTCTTTGCCAATTGTTTATAGCAGATATTTAATGACAGATTATTACAAATGCTTAAAATAACCTAAATCATTTTCGAAACTCGTCTAAGTCTAGAAAGAAAGTAACGGCATAGTATCAGATTTAACGCCACATTTTCTGGTATTCGAAACACAGGGACGTTCCTCTATTTTCTATTGTCTTATGCCTACTGTCGAACAACATGTTTTTTCCTGGACTCGAGAGTAACAACACAATGCTTCAGTGCTGGTTCACGTGCGATCATTCCTGCAGGGTAATCATTCCAGTTGCAGCAGTACATTTATAACGCCAGAAGTAAAACTTACCCTTTCCAGGTGCAGAATTCACGTGGATGAGATGAGGCCAAGCAGAGTCTGGTGTACTGAAAGTGCGACAGATCCGTCACTGCCTGAAAGTTATAAGAACTTATGATACGAAAAGTGGTGAAAGTGCAGAGGGAACGTACGAAATACATTGGTAAGAAACTATCTGTATGTATAGAAAAGTACTTCAGAGCAGACCATTTTAGAAAAAATCGTCGTGTATATTTATTTTCCTGAAACTGCAGGAAATTAATATTAAGTGCATTCCTTGAAGTGACGGTATAAATGTGGGATAAATGTTACCACCGTCTGTAGACATCATAGCATTAATTTCATAGCTGAGTCTAGGATTTAATGTTAAATAAATTAACCGGACTTGTCATGTGCGTGGACAAGGGATGCTTTGAAAAGGGTTTCCTGATGTGATAGTTCATCTCTACAATTTCTATACGTGATTATTCCTTGCATTTTAAACGCCTTGAACACGTTAAAACTGCTAAACTTGTAAACAGGCTGTTAACAAGTAAATAATATTTCAATACTATACAAAACATATTATGTTAACTTATTTTACAATTATTTTATTGGAATAGTAAGTTTCTCTTAAAAATACAGTGACTGAAAACGAGTGATTCTTCTTTATCAAAAGTTTATTAATAATGTTGATCGTAGCATATTGATGGTATGGAATATGTAAAAGGTTTGTCATTATCAAATTATGTATACTACGTAAGCTCTAAAATAAATTTAATGTTGTTACGAGAGTAACATAGCCACGAGGGCAGCCGTGGGCAGGGAAAGTCGACAGAGGATGTTATAACAACATATCAAGCCCTGGCTACAAAGGCTTGTGGAAACTGAGCGCGGGATGTTCCGCCACAGCAAGTGAGACGATGTGCTGGTCGTCAAAGTTGGGCTTCGTCGGTGTCGGGCAAGAGGATGGTCGACGGCGCTAATGGTCAGTCAGCTCAAAAGGATACGGGATGGATGGCACCAGCATGTCAGCGTCCCGTCCCCGATGTTCACAGCGCGAGACTTCCACGAGAGGGGCGTAAGTAAGTCTCCATTCGAGTCGGCTGTGGGCACTTCGCGTGTATTAGCTTGCGCCGTCAGATGCATCAAGAGTCCAAATTTAGGTTTTAAATAAAGTGGGTTTCATGAACTATTGGACTTATCAGTTCTTGAATCCTTTAGACTGCTTCTCTGCTGCATCCGGCTCATGGCGTAATTTTTATTTGGTAGTAAAGACATCTAAACAACTTAGGGATAAAATTTACAACAATATGTCGAAATTGCACACAGTAAATTAATTATTTTCGCGATGCCAGTGTATGCAAAAATTACTCATGTCAATGAATTTTACAATTTAAAATAATAACATATTATTATACATCGTGAACATGATAAACGTTACCAACACTAGCTGCAGCTCACAATTTATTGTACGTTATACATAGAAGGTTTGAAGAATTAGAATTGTTAAATTCGATTACACCAAACTCGTAATTTTATTCTAGTATCCTATGGTTTAGGACTTCGAGTATTTACTTGTCGAGTAAATCGTAAGGAATGAGGGAATATAGTTGTAATTCAGTGTGAGCAGAGATTTCGAATGTATTCAAAGTATATGCTCTTAAAGATGTGTACACTTCTTGCGCAGTTCGTGGACTGGTGCAAACAGTTTGTTGATAAATATTACGAAAATTTTCTCACTTTAAACTGTTTTAAAACGAAATATTTTTCAGAATAACGAATTATTTTAATTAACTTATAGTCTGTATAAATCGTGGATCTGGCCCAGTCCCTCCCAACTAAAATCTGGCAATCCTTAAGACAAATTTTAGTCATTCTGCATTCCTTAAGCTTGCCTGACCTTGCGAGTGTTGGTTTTTGAACGTAGGAGGTTTTGGAGGGGGGATGTATTACCTTTTGAAGATGCGTGTACGCTCGAAGCCGGACCTGACTCCTCACGAATGCGGAGGATCCTACCAGGTAGGTGTGGCTGCAGAGTACATCGAATCGCCTTTGCCAGTCAGCGTTCCTGACCGATCTGTCTTCAACAACTATATAAACTATGCGCGTTACTGTACAAAACATATTCGTCTCCATAGTGGCGCCTGACTTCATCATGTATTACAATACATTAACATCGTTCAGAATACAATTAGATATGTAGAGATGTCTTCGAGGGGAAGACACATGCAAGTTACGGGTGTTCAAATGGCAAGTGCGAAATAATAGTATCTTTATATTTGTGTGAAATAGTGTTGCTTTTATATTCGTTACTTTGGAGTACACTTTTCTCTTACAAAAATTGTTTCAGCCAGTGTTCCCATAATGGCACTTCAAATGCATTTATAACTCATGACGTAGATAGTTGATAATATTTAAAAAATATTTTTTGATTACTTAACGGCCCCAAATATAAGTTAGGCCAACGTACGCCCACATAAACATTTTGACGAATGCTCAGCGGTTTTTTGCCTATGTTGGCTCAACCAAAATGTACTATATATGTTAAACTCTGCATTTTTGTACTTACTTAACTCCCATGGTTCATCCAGCTATTAAATATGTTACTTTCGCTTAACAGTGATAATCAACCAATTCTTTTCTCCTGTGTGTTGAATTGTCTTGTCTTATACAAACTACAAAATTACGGATTTCTTAAAATATACCTGTGTGTTAATAAATGTTTTACTACATTATTAAGTAACTGAGACTATTAATAAAATAAATGTAATCATATGTGTTAAATTCTATATCAATTGCACGAAAACACGAGAGTTAATTTGGCTTGCAGGGTGGCTATCATACGAGGCATGTTTCATTACATAATTACAGCGAAATATTTAGTTGTAATGACATAAACGTATAAATGGCTACGGAGCTTGGTGATCCAATTTCGTCGTAAATTAGTATTTGAATAAGAGCAGAATTTATTTGCCACTTTCTAAGCTTAGATAAGAGGAACCAGACTTTCAAGTTGAAACACGTGTGATGACGTAGTTCATCAATATATTGAAAAGGTAAGTGATATCCTTTGACCATTGGCATTTTGCTTGCTGAATGAATGCCCGCTACTAGTTGAAGTCACGGCACGAACAGCTACAAAATACAACGTAACATTATAATACCCCTCTAAAATTCACATGTAACAGCGTAATAACATGTAAACATACTGAGTACCCCGTTTCCAGCTAGTGGTTGGGTAATAAATTAATGAATTGTAAGTTCGATGATCCGTTAATTTTCAGATGAGAAAAATCGAAGATTCATTTACCGTAACACGCTGTGGATTTTAAAATCCGAGAAATTAAATTCGCTACGACATAAATGTATTTACTTAAATGCAACTTTCCCGGAATTATCCTTCAATTGTATAAACCTTTTAATTATTTTATATCTGTTAAAAATCAATACTAAAGTAAAGCATCCCTCATCTTTCTACTTCAGGTGAGGACTGAAAATTTCGTCGAAAGCCAAATAATTCGAATTGAAGTAAAATTGGTAACTGGAAAATGCACGTTAATTAAATTCCTAGAAATGTACACATAGATAAGTTAGTTATACTGTAACTTGAAATGCGAGATATTCCTATCTGCCGTAAAATGGAATCATTACACAATGTAAGCGTTCCAAACAATTAAAATCTGGCTTTGAATGTATTATAGTTTCGCAAATAAATGGCAACTGCTAAATACAGCCGGAGGTGAAATTGGAAATTAATTATTATGGGTATTACAAATCTGATTGGCAGTATGCAGTTGCTGAGCGATGACTGAGTTGTAAATTGTGAGATAGTATATAACTCATATGTGTTGCATCGTTTATGATTGGAAGAAGTAGAACAATCTGTCTTCAGTTAAATGCAAGCGTTATGGGTCTCGTGTAGCCAGGGTCACATTACCTTCTTTTCCCGTGTCCTTGAAGAACGCGCAGTATATCTTATTCTCCTTTCTCGTGTCATGTCATAAAAAACGTGAGTAGCTGGAGGTCTTGCACGAGTCGTTGGATGGACATGAATGCCACAGAATATTAATATCCACGAGATGCTGATGCAAATCTAGAGTTTTTTGTATGTAGGCCTACGCATGAGCACAAAAACGTTCCATTTAAACATTTTCCTGTCCAAACGAATAGCATTTATCCTCTATCTTAAAAATTAATGAAACGTTGTTCCAATGTATTTTTGTCTGGAAATACGTTGAAACGTTGATACAAATATAAATTTTAAAAATAATAGTTCATAGTTCTGCATCTTATTTTAAAGCAAGGAATTTGATATGTTATTCGTTACTGCACATGAGTGATTGTCATTTTATGGAACTTACTGTATCATTGTGGTCAGTGATTACAATATCATAACCTATAAATTTTCAGAAGTTAATGAGTTCCTGATTTACACAGAAGATAAGATACTTTATGAGTGACGATGGTAGTAAATTAAAAATAACAATTAAATGAATGTATTAGAATTAAAATAAACGTTTACATCTATAAAACATTTTCATGTTTTGCAACTGCACTGCAGTTTGCCATTGAGCACAATTGCCAAGGGCTTGTACGACTTTGCTGTAAGTCTAGGAACACTCAGAGAAATGAAGACGCTAAAGAGAATTGCCACGTGGTATCACACGCAAACGTGCAAAGTATGCATCAATAAATTAAACGATTTAACTGATTAATATTTATCTAAATATGTTCTGCTGTAAATAAATAATTCAGAATTGTAGTACATATATTATAAATATTTCCACGGCTAGATAAACGGTAAGATTTACAAACTTGCAGCCAAAACGCATTCTTAACAATTGAGGAGCTGGACTCCAAACAAGCCTAAAGCCCAGTTCACACGGGTATCTTTCTTTTACAAGAAGGTGAACACTTTCTTGTTCACCTCGACTTGCAGCAAACTTGTATCGTGTGAACGGCCACCGAGCATACTAGTGACTAGCATACAAGAACTAGTATACTAGCTAGTGCGGGATAGGGACGGTACTATTTTTCATTATCTGTCCTGTAATAGTCGAATATAAACAAACCATTTTTATGCATGCGCGAATGTTATTGAACAAAATAGCTTACAAATTCAAAGCATTTTAAAATAAATAGTGTCTTAGCTGAAAAAAAAGGTGCTATTAAAGGAATGTTTGCTGATCGTGCGTCATGTCGCTTTACATCTGGATATAATTAACCAGAGACAATAATTCCATTTTTACATTTTAAAGCTTATTTTTTGTGCAGGTACAATAAGTATTGCACTTATTACCTCCAATACTAGAAATATAGCTTTTAAATTTTGTATTCAATTTTTAATGGTGTACACCTGATTGTACAAGAAAGTTGGCCGTGTGAACTAAACAATTAATTTGGTAGGATACTAGCTAGAACACTAGCTAGTGTTCTCTTTCTTGTACACATTTGATGCTCACTTTCATGTACAAGAAAGATGCCCGTGTGTACTGGGCTTAAGAGAAAATAGTAAATTTCACAGGAGACGAACAAATTTATGTACAGAAACCCCCATTTTTTCCTCTTAGTGATCAATACTTCTCTGTCACATTCCTTGTGTGTGTAGTATATATATATATATATATATATATATATATATATATATATATATATATATATATATATATATATATATACATACATATATATATATTCACTACCCAAAAGTGGAAATTCAAACGAATAATGCATGCAGTATTAGGAATTCCAAAATGATTAAAATGTGACATTGGATAGTTAGGAATCTAGCTCTTTAATTATCAACAAATTAATACGAACACTTTGTTTGGTTGCATATAACTAAATACAGCTATTTGTGTTTTACTCATTTTATCCAACCTCCAACAGGCTATAGTTTCTTAACGAAAACCATCGTATATTCCTCTCCAAGTTAAATATTTGATGCAATTTATGTATCACTATCTGTAATTATCTCACGGTCTACGAGACGTAAATTACCTTATTATTTTAGAGTGGAGGCAAACGGCTGGCTGAATTATAGCTGAGTATAGTGGTAATAAATAAAAACTTTATCGTGCGCACAATTTGCATTTCGGTAGTATTTCCTTTAGATTTAATAGTCAACGTATCTATTGCTGTAAAATAATTTTAATTATTTTTTGCTAACATGTTCGATCACGCGTAACGTTACTATTAACGACGCAACAAAAATCTGCGCCAAAATTCACCGCACATATATTAATTTGATGCATATACAAGATGAGAAGAAAACTGCAACACAGGATTGCAGCTTCATGACTTTCTCGTTTCGGTTTTTAAACTCTTGTTATACCGGCAATTAGTAAACATTTATAAAATGCCTCTTTTGTATCACGCATTCTGTGCCTATGTCAATTTGTATGTACTACTCACTAGTTTCGTTCAATCTAAAGATAATTTATAAAATTCACAAAGATGTTCTTTGTACTTTTACAAATCCCTGTAAAAGTACAAATATTTTCATTGTGAAATCATACGTTTATAAAGTTACAAAGGTAAACTTTGTAATACCACGTAGGAATCCTTTGTACCTATATACCGACCGTTCTTGCACTGTATTAATTCTTTGTAAAAATTGACAAGGCACTTCTTTGTAGTTGTACAATTTTTTGTAAATGATGAACTTTCCGTGTAAATGTAAAGTATTAGTTTATTACGTTAAAAGGACTTTGCTTGCAAAAAAATTAGAAAATATGTGTAGTCTACCAAAATCATAGGTTCGCCAGAAATTACTTATGCAAAGATCACAATCTTTGGAAAGCAAATCATTTTTCTGGAATAAAGTTATTGTTTATATTAATGACGTGCTATATAAGAAAATTTTTTACTGAATTGTACATTTAATGTATATAAATAAATAAAAACTGAGCAGAACAGAAGTTACAGTGGTCTAGGGGCAAAACACACGGATGCTAAGCTCGGGGAGGTTTGAAACTCAGCAACTGTATGTTCTTTATTTATTTATTTTTTTCAAAATACATTCTTGTAAACATTCTTCATTCAAAAGTTATTTGATAAATAAGTTCAGTGTTATTTATGAAGTACAATGATCATTTGAATATTTTATTTTCCTATTGAAAGTACAACTACAAGGTTATTCCTTGTAATTTTACAAACATATATTTTGTATTTTATTACAATGACAACCGTTGTAGTTTTACAAGGAATTTCTTTGGCAACTGGGTTTCCAAAGATTTTCTTTGTAAAAGTACAACAATGGTTTTACAGTGTTGTTAGTTCGAATTAATTTAATCCACCGTTGACCTTTTCCAGAGCAAAATAGTCCGTCCCTGGTTCCAAATATAATTGGCCTAATATAAGCTTAGAAAAGTTCAGTCACAATAAACGTATGCAGTACAAACAGCGATGACAACAAAATTTTTTGAATAATTACAAATGAGTAGTTTAAATATAAATCAAAGTAAAATACTTTCGGAATCTCGATGTTCTAAAATAGGTTTTACCATAATTTTCAATAGTTGATATAGTAAAACTGTAGAAACAGGAGCAAAATTTTCTTTCCTTAACGTAATTCATTTTTAATGGTAGTCAAACGGGATTAATATGATTTTAGTGATCACCTCAGCATGGCAAATTTTGGCTACGGCAAACACTTGCCTAGGACGAATAAGCAACGCCGAGACGGCACAGTTCAAAGTTACGTGCAATAGCACACAATATTCGTTTACAAAAGATAGCCTGCTGGTGTAAGGAATGTTTCTCTCTATTACGTTACCAAGATTTCTCGATCACCGGAGGTTAGCCTTCTGAAGAATTAACTCCTGCAAGTAAATAATTCAGAATTTTAAAATGGCAGGAAATCAAAATGAGCCTGCGTGTTTACAACTTCGTTAGACCTACATATTCTACTTAATGTAACTACAGCATTTTATATATTTTCCAATATATTAGTATGCCTTGAGATTAATTACAACGCAAAATTAACAATAGTCAGTATTGTAGTGCTGCCCGAAGGTGATACCATTATTTTAACCGTAAGATAAAAAAAAACACGAATCTGTCAAGTTCCAACGTACATTTCTCTATTCCCTGTTTGACAATATTCCTGTTGAAATTCATCCTGAAGTATTCTGAAACCCACGAATACAATTTCACATTATTATGGTTTCGATTCCCGACATAATAAACATTTTGTTTTTTTCCACGCAGTTTGTTCATTACATCGAACAGCAACTTGTCCTGCTCTCTAGCAGATTAACAATGAGCTTAGTCAATAGTCACTCTGGTGACTTATTGGATGCTCTGAAACTTGACCAGGTAAAATTTTTAAAAACCTCAAATCGAAATTTTGACCAACCTAAGTTAACTTCTTTATTTTTAAACGTCTGGTGTGCTAGGTGACATCAGAGAAGATAATACGGACGGTAAAGGCAAATGCACTTGCATACACCGCGCTGGTTGATATCACCAGAAGTTTTACTACTGTGACACACAATGTTGTGACTATCATAGTACTTTGGAACGTTGTAAAAACCTTCCGTGACGTATGGATAACCACGTGCACGTTGCGATTCTGCAACATAGTGTATTTAAGATTAATGCCATCCTCGGCTATTTTTTCCTTGTTACACAATTGTGATGACGTAACGAAAACTGTCATCGAAGACTTAAAATACTTAAGTAACTACTACACGCTTTACTCTACAAAACGCAATTTGTCACCTAGTATATACATCATAACGCTCTTCAACTTTTTCTAACTAGGTTCCTGCTCATGGCAGCATGGTGTATTGCTGTCTGAAAACTCAGCCAGATCACAGAACCAGACATACGTAAGCGCAAAAATGACTATTTTCAGGTCATCCTCAAACTGGGCTCTCGTATTCCATCAATCCATGGTAATGTACGTCCATTAAAATTTAGCCTTTCATAATTTACTATCGTTATAAGAACGTAAGTTTTAACCAATATTTACTCAAAAACGTACCTAAATCAACTTAATAGGTACATTATTAAACAAACATCTGGATGAAGCGACGATAACAATCAATTTCTCTGTCTTTTTCAAATACTACAGGCAATAAAATTATTATTTTAAGTTTTCCGGCTCTTCTCTAAGGTTAACGTAATATGACAAACTTTGTCTGGTTAAGATGTAGAGCTGTTCAGTATGACGTATGTCCATGACATTGAATAATTTTCAGTGTCATGAATTCTATAAACAAAATACAAAATTAAATAACGATTCCCAGATATATTATACAGGTATTAATTTATCACCTAAGCTTTTACATGGATACCAGTTGTATCCGCGACTTCGTTCAAGTAATTTTCTATTTTGGAATCCCCGTTATGATCCAACCTGTTCCCTGGTAACATTCACACTGTTTCCTGGTAATTTTCACCCGGTTCCCAGTAAATTTTTTCGTCAGATACCTTCGCGGGTGTATGCTCAGCGAAGTTTCATTATAATCGGATGAATGGTATGTACAACAATTTTCGTGATGATCGGTTGAATGATATAGAATATGTGAACTTCAAATAGAAAATGAAATTATCTTCCAGCTTCCTAAAATATGTGCGTCTTTAATATCGTACTAATTTCCAGCCATAATGTATTTCTTACACGGGATAAGAACCCAATATCGTCCACATCACAGACTTTAACGCAGCAATTGTAAAATAGCTGTACCCGCGACTTCATTCGCGTAAATTTATATTTTGGGACTCCTGTTCTGATCCAACCTGTTCTCTGGTCATTTTCAGTCTATCCCTGGTAATTTTAAACCTTTTCCCGGCAATTTTTTTCGTCAGATACGTACGCGGGTGCACGCACAGCGAAGTTTCATTGCAATTAGATGAATGATACATACAACAATTTTCATGATGATCGGTTAAACAATATAGAAGTTGTGTGCTTCCAATAGAAAAGGAAGTAATCTTCCAGCTTCTTAAAATATGTGAGTATTTAATATCATAGTAATTTCCTCTCGTAATATCTTACATGGGATAAGAACCCATTATCGCCCACGTCACAGACTTTAACGCAACAATCGTCAGATTCGTTAACAAATAGGACAGAAAGTACTAAATTTTATTTTTTTTTTCTCCATGTCATTCCAATTTTGGGGAGTTCTGTAAGGATTAATTGAAAAAACATTTTTTTAACGGCTTTCGAGGTCATTTCTAAAAGTTTTGATATACATTTTTCAGATATCTACGCAACTATCGTTCTGAAGTAAAAATCATTCTGATAACTTGATTGGTTTAAGAGTCACTGAGGATTAATTAGAAAACATGTTAAATTTTTTAACAACATTCTACGATAAATTTCAAAATATCCTATATCAAATTTTTAGGTATTTACTAAAGCTTCAATCGTAAGGAAATATAATGCCCGTATCTCCACTGATTTAAGAATAATCGTAAATTTATTCCAAACACATTTCACGTATTTTCACCTCCTTAAATTTAGAATTTCGAAAAATCTAGACATTGGATAATATGCATTTTTAAGCAATATTTCGAAGTAAAAATTTACGATAGCTCTCTAGGTTAATGATATATCCGGTATCCGTTAAAAACACATTTCACAGCTTTTCAAACCCTTAATTTTCTAATTTCAAAAAATCCTGTGGTAGTGCTCACCTATGACCAATGAGGAACTCCTGTGCGAAATTTCGAGCTTCCAGAGCCAACGGTTTGGGCTGTGCGTTGTCTGTTAGTCAGTTACTGTTATGATTTAATTAAGTAGATGAACAACTTTTTGGTAGTTATACTTCAAAAAGGAATCACAGACTTGTAGGCTAGCCTCAAAGCATGTGTGTTCTCAAGCAGACATCAGCTGTTTATTGGCTGCTCTCTGACACAGTGATATCACACGATTCGTTCTGCATTTAGTCTCTTCGTTACTGGGTGACCTCCAGAAGTTGTCAAATAAGTCAAGAGTCAATAGCTAGGGCTAGGAATATTTCGCGAGCTCAACGACCCACATGCTAGAGTCATTCAGACAGCAGACAATGGACGAATATACGGGTATTGAGTACGCATGGGACATTGGATTCTAGCATGCAGGTCATTGAGGTGGCGAAGTTTTCCTAGCCCTACCAACGGTACAAGTGACACGGACGTATAGGGGTTTGAATCCCAGCGTTAGCCTAATAGAATACACTATATATTCAGGTCCGTCTACAGCAAATACTATCGGAGCAGTTTCAGCAAACTGAATCAGTGAAAAAAACCTGGTATTCAGATAATATTCTCTAATCGGAATTTATACTGAAGAATTTCCAAAAAGAGCCTATAAATACCAGTTAACACTCGTTTATTACAAGAAATGTTTTCCACTAACTTTATTAGTAGTAATTGCTTTATCGGGGTTCAATAACAAATAACTGGCAATCAGTGCGCATTCACATATAACGACTCAAGAATGTCGTCAACTTGGGAGCGCAGAATTTTAGTTTCGTAGGAAAATGACATTGTTATGTGTAACAAGAGCCTCGCCTGGAGGACGGGCTAACGACGACGACAGCGCAATTAGGTCAGTAGTTGCACAAGACAAGGGCCTCAGTGATTCTCCCCACCTGCCCTGAAGTGTAACAATATAACACAATGAAACGGGGGAATCATCATGTCATCTTCAAGCCTTCCAGCCGTCACCAGCTCGCCAGGATGGTCCTGTGTCGAGACCCACGACATGTCGCCGTCCTTCGTTAACAGAACCTTCCATCATCAGCCTCCGGCATCATGCTAATAGTGAGGTCTAATATGTCCAAAGCGTCATGCATCATAGAGTAGAACATGATCGTAATTAACTTAACAGCCGCTAACCTCCTACCTTAATTATGTAGTACAACCGTGTAATAATCTGTAATCTAAACTATGTAATGCTAGATAATGTATTTCACTAAACTACAACCCCCACCCAAGACATTATCCACACAAGTTTCAGTACAAGTGCCTACCTGTGAGTACAACCACCCAACCATTTTAACTTTTGTGTAAAACTGGTTAAATAAATTGTTTATAACATTTGATGGAGGTGCGTAATTAAATGGAATCGCGCACACTTGGACGCTAAGCGACGGGCGTGGCAAGGCACACCACCTCTCCTGAAGAAGTCTCGCTACTACTGTGGCAACAGGCACCGTCCGCTTCTTCGTGATTCTTCGGCTCAACATCAGCAATCTTCGTAGTGTTCCTTACAGATACATTGTCCCCTTGTAACTATTCGGACGTATATTTCAAGGAATACAATTGAGGCTGGTTTACAAGTTTCAATTTATTTGAAGAGTGTGTAAGTGAGTGAGTGATTTTGGTCAGCGCTCAACGTCGAAATCTTCAGCGCTGGAGAGGGGTGACATGAGGTGTGTATGGGGCAGCGCCGGAATTAAGAGACAGAGGAAGCGGGAGATCCCCGAGAAAACCCGCAGCGGCATCGTCCGGAACGATTCCAACACGCGAAAATCCTGGGACCGACCCCGCCGGAAATCGAACCAGGATCGCCTCGGTGGGAGGCGAAAGTTCTGACCATTCGGCCTTCGCGGCCCTTTTATTTGAAGAGTTCGTATTTCTCCACGTGTTTTACAGTTCATTATTATCCATAATGAACCCTCTGATGATAATGAGCGCAGCGAATTTCAAAGGCCTCTATATCATAACGGTCAATTGTTATTATTAATTATTTATTAAATACTCATATATATATATATATATATATATATATATATATATATATATATATATATATATATATATATATATATATATATATATATATATATATATATATATATATATACTGAAATAAGAACGTTAAAAATAATTTTCGGTCACCGAAAATAACATTTTCTGTCGTAAAGTAAATTAGTAAATGTATGATGAAGCCCTCCATACAACTCACTTCTTGTTAATGTCATTCGCCCACCATTTATTTTTTATTTTTTATTTTTTTACTCACTGTCATAGCAAATTCAAGGAAAATTTTTCCGAACTACTTGTGTTAGAATTTATAATTAAAACCCTGAAACACATACTACAAGTTGCAGACACTGGTACAGACAAACGAAGACCATGCTTCAAGAGCCACTTCAGTCTTTTGCCGAGTCGCACAGCGTCTAGATATGCGCACTATACACCTAGCAACGACGACGCCGCACCGCACTCAAGTGGGCGATCACCTTAAAGAGTATAGCAGCGACGTTAATTCATAACCTAAAAATCATAGCATCATATGTTTTTGGTTGTAAGGATTTAAATGGCTAACGTGTTGTCGTTAAAATATGAACTACAGTATTTTAGATTAGCCTCAGTCAACATGGTAAAATGTATTATTTCTAGTAAATTGACAATTTCAGTCCAGTCACGATGTAGCATATCTTTGCAAGTAAAACTGAAAGAAAATTAGTTCGATATTTTGTGGTCTTTACCGTCCTCTGACTGTTACCCTATGAAGAATATTAAGCAGTTATTTAAATTGTATTGAGGTTAAATATCTATAATAACATTAACTATTGACAAGTAGCATTTTTGTATGTTTATATTTAACCCTCAAATCGGTTTTTTTTGGAATAACACACGGAGTAGAAATATTTCGGTCAGTGGTTAGAATCGAATTAATAAAAGAGCTTTACGTCTTGTCGACAGCTAGGTCATTATAGATGATTACACATAACTTTACACAAGACAGAAACTTCGAGATGAATCCGCCATGGAGTGATTCCGGGAAACCGTGCAAAACAAAATTAAGCTTGGTTGACTCTAAGAATATATTACGGATCTTCCTGAATGCGAGTTCAACGTTCGTTATTGGCATAACCTAGAAGTCTTCAGCGCTGTACACATTTGGGAATTCATTTAACTATATTCCAGTATTTTTTCTATATTTCTTGTAATCAACTCTTCAAACTATTCTATAAATATTTTGTGTACAACTGTTTCCACTTGAGGCGTCTCTCAAACATTTCAGACTGAGATATTTTTTAATTCGCATCGGCATATTTCGTTGTGCTGAAATTACGTGTACAGTTAATAAATAATGGTTAAAATTAGAAATTAACGTGTTGACAGTACAGTCAAATGTACATGCCGTCATTTTTATGACTAACTTAGGCCGTTTAAATAATATACAGGCGTACCACTACTACAGTGGTATGACTACAAGACATACGTAGGAATACCACCAACTGTTCGTGTGTACACATATGTGTGTGCAGGTGTTTAAGTAAGTGATTATAGTGTTGAGTTTCTTTTACTGTGGTAAACGTCTCCACATCTCACCTCTTTCAATTTAAGTGCTTCAAAAGTTTATTTTCTTTACACACTGCGAATAACTTGAGCAGTTTCTTGTAAAGTCTTCAGAATACATTTCGTTGTGCTGCAAAAATGCGTATTTATGTCTGAGAAAATTAAGAAACATTTATTTAAAAATTTAGATCTTATTGACGTAAGTAGTCGTCATTTAATATTTGCACTTTTTACCAATAATTTCCTTACGATATTAAAACATTAAATGTAAACTTAAGAAAACTATAGGAATTACAAGATGTGTGAATACTAAATATTCCACAAGTTTTTAAAGTGAAGTAAGTAAATCCAATTTCTTATTGTGGTATAATACACGGCATCAAATTAATTCAAAGCTAAAAGTACAAAAAAATAAAGTATGTAGGATGAGTTTTGCATACATGAAGTAAATTATAAAGCATAGTGGGTTTAATTTTTTAGAAATATATGAATGTATCCAAACAGACACTTCTCTGATAAAATCACTTCTTAAATTTAGACTTAGTTTAAGTAAATAGTTTCTTGTACAAATAATATATTCAGTCAGGCATTGTGGTAGGTATGAGTGTGGAAGGATGTGGCACGTACCTTCATGGTACTGAAAAGGACTTGTGTGTTTTTTAAAACGAGTTATACCAAAATTTATTTAATTTGTGACGTTTATAATTATAAACCATGTTGCAAATAAACAGAATCATATTTTCAATGGACGAGGGTTTGTAGTCAATCGTTTCTAAAACTGGTTCTGTTTGATATTTTAAAAAATGAAATTACAAAAGACTTCATTACGGAACAAAATTAATAGATGTATAGCTTTGTTTATCACACAATAAATTGACACACAAGTTTATAAAATTCATGGGTTATGATAGTACAAGTATTTTTTTGGGAAAAAAAACCTATTTGAACTAATATTAGTTTGACAACGATAATCAACCACCATGAAGACGTAAAAAATTATTTATTTTATTTTACCGTACGCTCTAGGAAATAATGATAATTTAAGGATGAAAACGTAGTTGCCCATGTCTAGTCCATAAGTTTTAGTTTTAAAAAATTAATGCTGAAATGTTTGTGGCCGTTGTTAAGATATCGTTACATACTCACCACAATATACAATTCGTCACGTGTGTATTATAAGAAAAATTCGTCACACGTAGAGCAGTGTTGCTTCAAGTTGCTGACTACTTGCAGAAATACTGGTCTGGAAACGCTGTTTAGCTCAATTAGAGAAAAACCATCTTGATCAGTTGGTTACATGCATTTCTTTATTTTACCGTCATAGCAAACGACTCACACCATTGCTTATTAATTGTATTATTTTGTAATATTGTTTATTTTCAATTAGTGGCAGCCAAATATTTTAAATTATATGCTCCGTTTACTTGTGATGTCATTTTGTTACAAGATAGGTGTGCAAGAGTGCATTTTATGGAATTCTCCCTAATCCAGGATCGCCGTACGTACATAGGAAAATAGCTACAAAATCCTCTGGGACTCAGCATACCCGATAAGTCAGAAATAATACATAATAAAAAGAAATAGAAAAGAATCAGCATTCATACCCTGTAACAAAAACCTCATAAGCAAACAAAGCATTGAACTAAAAAATATATGGCTTAAATTAATAAAAAAAATTAAAATATTACCAAATAATACTAAAAATAAGCAATGGTGTCTGTTCATAAACCCATACATTCCTATCATCGAGTCCAAACACTCAAACATCTTGACTCTATTTTAGATCGGTAAGGTAAACGAGAAGTGATCTACTTACAAAATGAATTCAAGACAAAATAAAAATAACACTACATATGCATGCTTTACCCTACATCTAACTCAGAACATTGTGAACGGGATTTAAAGCAATATCCCGACTGTTTTTTGCTTTATTTTCTGAAAGTAATTGAGAAAAGCACTCCCTAACGGTATTCAAATGCAACTATAACGTTTTGAAATATTCAAGTAGCCAAAACAAACTGTTCTTCAACAGTTGAAGTTTTCAGGTACGGAAAGAATTAATTTAAATAATTGTCCCGTAGTATTATAAATATTTTGTTGGAATAATGTTATTGACTAATTAGTGACGTAGTACAATATGCCACTGCTTACTCACCAATATTTCAATAATAATTTAACTACTTCCATTTGTTGTGTGTGACAACACATTATAAAGGGAGAATTACTTGGTTGAGTGAGTTACACACATTTCCACATATGCTCCTAAAATTTAAGCACTATAGTATGGAATCGGCCATCGTTTGGTTGCATTTGACTACTGTGGGATGGTGTTTTTACAAATCTTTTAAAGATAAAAAAAATAAAATATGGCCAGAAAATAGCGACACATGGCGCCGTTCGGTGTGCAGAGTTCCGGCCGACACCAGAATATTTGAAAACGGATAAACGCGTATAAGTAACTTCTACTCAAAGAACGCTACGCATGTGTATACTTATGTCAGGTGCAAAACTATTCATTAAAGCATAATTTCTGGAGTCCGAATGCCGCGAAAATTTGTGTTCTTGAAGTCCTTTTTTTTAGTATTAAAATCTTGGCGCATAAATTATTTAACTGTATAGGCGTGTATACGACACAGTTAGTGTTACTATTACGTAAACAAATTATAGGGTCTGATCTTTGAAAGAACTGTGCAATGGGAGTGCATGGCTGGATTTACTTGCTTGGACGTACTCCATTGCGAAATAAATGACTTTCAAAAGAAAACTAAAAATAAGACAAGAAAACATCAATAAGCAAAGTATGCTTATCCTGATGACTAAAACATACTCTGCTTATTGATGTTTTCTTGTCTTATTTTTAGTTTTTTTTTACAGTCATTTATTTCGCAATGGAGTATGTCTAAGCAAGTAAATCCATTAAAATTATAGGGTGACCAATGACTGCTTGATAGAGGCGAGTTGTCGGCGGAAAGACTGCGCACCAGTTCAGTGATTTGAGCCTAGAAGCTATGGAGAGGCATGATGCATGTTCTCTTGGCCGCGTTCGTACTTCCAACGCCTCCTACGTGCAAAACATGTCCACCCAGACAGCCACCTTACAAGGCTTATATACTTGGCCCACGAACGTCGTTATAACGTGACACTGCTGTTATATTTAACGCTCCGAACCGTTCAACTTACTCCCAACACGTTTATATATTTAAAAAGTCCATTTCAAACCATGTTTCACCATTTTAAAATCGCAGCACTCTTAATGGAAACACGAGTTTGGTCCCCTCGAAACCGCTGAAAACGTTAATTTTTTTTGCGGATACTGAGAAAATGTCATCGGATTAGTAAAACAGAAAACTGCGTTGTCTGTAAGTACAAACTATACAAGGGAAAAATTATAGGTCCACTGCTTAAAGTCTCTTAGAAAAAAAGATCACTGTGAAAACACTGTATGCCAGGTTAGTGAACTGCAAATATAGACGATGCGCTTCTCGTAGCAGTCTGACCCTTATCGTTCTCCGGTTCTGCTCCTTGAATGCGGAAAATTACATCCGGTACATAGACCTCTTAAAGACTTATCGATGTCGATCTTGAAGGTTACCTGTCTGTTTAGTGGTCTAATTAGAGAGAGAGGGGGGGGGGTTGAATATTTATGGATGGTGTCCTTGATCCTGGAACCTTATCGTCCGTAAAGCAAGATGTTGTAGCAATAGCGAATACTTTCGTAAGGAAAAATGTGCTACTGTCAAAGAACTTGCTGGAATGGTGCCAAGCAAAAAACTTATCGTTCTTCCTACATCCGTTTACCAGAATTAATTATCATAAATCACACTTTAATAATAGTTTGATCATACAAATTTAGAGTTTAATAATTCAATTGTTTTTTATTGTACGACAAAATCTTAGAACTGTACTGACTCTTCAAAATATTTGTGTTTGCTTGTTTCAATAAAAATTATTTTCCCATTACCAAATAAAATTTCTCTCGATGTCTCCACGTAGCTAAAGCGTTATATTTAACTTCTAGGTAGCTCAGTCTGTTGTGTGTCCTTCTACTTAAAGTGTAATTACTATGTTTCTTTATACTGGTGATTATCTTACCGCCAGGTCACTAACTAATTTCTCTCCTGTAATCTACCAGCCACAACAAAATTACTTCTATAAGAAACCGTTTCTTTCTCATAACCATGCACTACACACAGTCTAACATATGTACTGTCATAGCATTTTTCTTCAAGATATTTTGATGGATAATTGTCAACTTTATAATTGCTAAGTAAGGTTTGTTATATACTAATTGTATTAATTAAAAGTATATAGTTTCTTTTTCTTGAGTGTTGCAAACTTACGTACGGTATTTAAGCAAACTTTCTAAATTCTGTGCTGGGTAAATGAAACAAACCTTTCGCAGTCACTGACATGTGAAAGAAGTCACATAAAATACTGATTTGATAACTTTAACACTGTCATAAATCTCATTTTCATAATACATGACACATAAAATAAGACACCGGTACGAAACGGCTAAAATCTGAGGTATTGTGTAGTATTTTCTGATATTTAATTAATATGTAAAACGTTCAAATAAAACGTATTCATAAATTCTATAAAAGCTATTGGACAGCGGCAATGGCTCAGACACACATATAACCATACAGTGATAACAAACGGAGTGTCAGACACATGAGACGGTAGGGGAAGACGGTTACTGCCCTTAATGTGGGACATTCTGAGTGACATCAATGATCGGATGTTAGAACCAGTAGGTACGTGAAGACACCTTCATTAATCCAGAATTCCTGGTCAACAAAGCCATATCACAGTTAAGGCATAACTGTCAAACTGCCAAGTTTTTCGCAATCCGTGTTATGCAAACACATATCATTGGGACACAGATACTGATTAAATACTCAATAAAAAACTTCAAGTGTCATTTCACTATGCCTGCGCAACTGTAATCACGCGAACTATGAATTCGTCAATCTATTCGCACGCAGTCACGACTGTCTTTAGAGTGATGCTGTAATCGGAAGCAGAAGGTATTGACAACTTACGTCACATCAATTCCAGCTATAGATCTTTGTCTTACGATACAGTGGGAACGTCATTTACGATTATGTTGACAAGGGAAACAACATATCCTGCAAGTTCCGTGACCCCCGTATCACCCCTTGCACAAGGAAATTTGTATCATAATTCATGACTGCAGGACCATTTCTGGTAATGATTCAATGGATACTGAAGTAGCCGTCAGTGACATTTGTTGAACTGTTGCAAGAAACGTAGCTGTTTGGGTGTTTGACCACAAATGAGAAATCTTGGTGTACGTAACAGGAACCAGTATCCCCTGTACATGCTGGTAGACCAAGCGTAATGTGACAATTTGTTGCAAGACACCCACTGCTAAGGACAAGTAGATATCGCAAATTCCTTCTCCAAAAGCATATTCATTTATGCTTCTATTGCAACTGGGTCACAGTTCAGCTGATACTTCGTGACGAACTCTGAGCCAATAATCAATGATGGATGTCCTTTTTAATATTTGTTTTCACTTACATTCAATGGTTTGACATATTTTGCAACACCAGTTTGAATGGCAAACACATTGCTAAACATTAATTTGGTTTATAATTAGTATTGCAGCATTAGTTTTGTGTATAATTCGTTTCTTCTTGTCATTACGTTCCAGTTTTTTCCCCAAGCATTAGTTGAATTTTCCGGCGTGCAGAGACATTTTTAGAGCATTGTTCTTTTAGTGATAAAGTAAATCCGATGTGCAGAACATTCCGCCGGGAGATTTTTGCTACGCCTGATTGCGTCTTCGATAGGAGATTAAAGACATCGATATGGGCCTAAAAACATGTTCTACATGAGTGTAATTGATGTGAGCTTGGTATGGTCTTAGAAGATACTCGCAAGTAGAAAACCATACTTACGTCAATATTTCGGCCAGTGCACAGCTTGTTAAGGACTGTTCATATCATATCGAATAGTTGTAAGTCAAATTATAGTTTCTTCGTAATATTAGTGCATGAACTGGTATTATGATAGCTGATGCGTATTTCAAACATCCAAAGCGAACTCTTAGTGTGTCTTAACTTATTCTCTCGCCGGGGAAATCTAGAATCCGATAAACTTTTAAATGAATTTCTCATGTTATATATTTTTTAAGATATGACTAAAGTAGTAATCAACACAGCATTGCCTGTTGGCTGAGGGACCCTGAGATGGTTAATGATGTAATTTGTCCAAGGATAAGTAAAGCTGAATACACGTAGCTTTGTATAATGTAGATGCAATATATAGCTTTTAGAGTGTTTTGAATCATATCCACACACTACCAACTACACGTAAATTCTTTGTTAACAGAAAACGTACGTACACACGGTTCAGTTAACAAATTGATCTAAGATAAACTGCGTAGTAAGTAAACAGTTTTATAAATATAAATAAAATTTCCTTGCCTCAGTTACTAGCAAACGAGGACAAAATTCCTTCTTACCTGGCGTGAGGCGAAACTGTCTGCGCGCTAAGGCCACAAGTAATGCTCGAGAATGTGAAATACAATGACGTCTTGCCTGAATGTCATTGTGCTCGTGACATTTTCCTGTAACTACACTACGAACATTATGTGGTAATAGCTTCAGAACTACTTTGTTGGGTAAACGATGAAGCAGCCAGGTTTGAGTTGTTAGCAAACACCTGCGTACCTCAGTCACCCGCCACACGCCAATGGGCACAATATTATGTCAGTGTCGTATTGCGATCTCGTAAGTTACCTCTCATGAGTCAGCATCCTGGTACTGACTTCAACAAGACTACACTGTAAAAATTTTCATGAACAGTATGGGAAGTTCTGCCCGCAATATGGGATGCTTCAGTGCATTTTGAAGTACGGCATTCAGAAAAGTCCGTTTCTTGCTATGTTGAAAGGCCTTAGAAACAGTGTCTTTCATTATCATGGTGTCTTTACGATGACATTCCATACTTGTTCGAAGTATGTTTTCTTATCGTACATTGGTACGGTAGGCAGGTGTAGGCTAGCTTCGTAAAAAAAAAAAAAAACATTTCTCCGCACATTAGAACGCATTAGAAGAGCGAGGTATGCAGCCACCTGAAGAGAGGTTATAAGAGGAGGTGGTGGTGTTGGCAGAGACGACCTCGCGCGGACATCTCTCAGCGGCCAAGGCCACAGTAGCGAGCCAGGGTCGGCGCCGACTACGAGGCTGACCTCGCTTGCAAGCCACACCGGTTTCCTGCTTCTCTTCTATATACTTCGCTAACACTCCACCTATCCACCTGGTTCGTCGCTCTCTCCCCACTAGCCCTCTTCTTCATTTCTTCTTTCACCATCCTCAGGTTAGGGGCGTTCATGTGGCAAATATGCATTATTCTATATTTGTACGACATGGTGTTAGTTTTGTGGACATTACTCGTGGCTATAGGCCTATTTCTCATTTGAGCTATATTTTTAGTTCTCGTTCTCTTTCCAATGCGGTGCGTCAAAGTCTAAATTAGCATGTTAAAGGTAAACTGAATTACTCTAATTAATTAATTAATTAATTAACACTTAAACTGTGATTTTATGAAGCCATTTTCTTTATTTACTTAAATAAAAAATAGATTAGTGTGTATTTACATTTCTTGATCACATAAGGGGCCTAGATTTATTGAGGGGTAAGTCAGTTAAAATAGTTTCCTCGTAAACAATATTTTTTTCTAATCACATGCAAAATCAGTACATTGTTGCAATACTCAAACGGAATTTAGAAATTCAGTTAAGAGTTAAATATTTATTGAAGAATATTCTTTTGAAAAATGTGAATAACATAATAAAAAACGACACTACTAATTAATTGTGACTTACACCACTATGAATCTCAGCCCGTCATATTACAAATAGTAATAATAAGAAGAATATGAAATATATTTAAACTGTTAATTATTACATTCTAGTTAGAAAGTAAGTTATGTTATTTATAATGTTCCTGTAACTTGCCAATTTTGAATCTGACATGTTGTTACGGGAAGACCATGAGAGCTAAAAGTTTTTCACAAGGAAGCGTAATCAAAGTCTACAAAACTAACACTACATATGTCATGCAATTATAAAATTATTCATTTTGCCACTTGAACGCCCTTAAAAGGCATGGTACATAATTCATCGCTAAAATCACCAGTTTAAAATTTTAAGTTCCTCGAATTCAATTTGCAAAAAAAAAAGTAAAAAATGTTACACAAAAGATATAGCCAACTTTCGGAGCAAAAAATTGTCTCAGGTAAAATACTTCTGAAGAACAATCTCTGACACCTAAATCACATAATTTAGCATTCTGGGCAAATATTTGTCAATAATGTTGGCAAATAACATTATCTATTTTTATACTGATTATCTATAACGTGTAGACTTCAATTACAATTTTCAGCTTTAGCTATCTACTACTAACTCTTAAATCTACTACAGGTCAGAATGTACTGAGAAAAAAAAATTATTGCTGTATGTACTATAATTTTGTTGAAATATGGGCAGAAATCCGGTTGGGTAGATAGTTATATTTAAATTTTTTTCTACAACAACCTGTTCTGTAGGAGAAATACGTTCCTTGTGCCTGCTACACCGACAACAAAATAGTTTTTTGGTAGTTTCTTCGATACAAATTTCCGACAACTTCGTATCGTATAGTTGAATAAATCTTAACATCATGCTCCCAATGTATTACCGTAGTGGTTATAGGCGGTAATAGGTAGCTGACATTAAAGAGACACTTCCGCCCCAATGTTATACTTTTAGTTTTTTTTTTTTTTTTTTTTTTTTTTTTTTTTTTTTTTTTTTTTTTTTTTTTTTTTTTTTTTTTTTTTTTTTTTTTTTTTTTTTTTTTATTGCTTCTGATTTTATTTTGCACATTTGCCTACTATATATCAGAAATTTTTCAAGAAATTTTATTTAAAATTATAGACACTAATGAAATTATTTCAATAATTTAACTTTTTAGAATTGCAGAACGGATCTGTGTATATATTGGGCATATACATGTATATTTATATATATATTTACATATGTGAATCCCCATATTGAGTAATCAGATCCCCCACCGGGCGCCTCCACATGTGACGTATAGGGGAATGCCTCCCAAATGTGGGTGTTACTGGGGAAACGAAATACCCAGGGTGGACAAAAACTAACAAACGCATTTCCTAAATCCACTAACAGATTCATCGGTAATTGGTCAGCGACTGTTCGCCTATATTCTGTGGCTGTACACAAAGAATCCAGGAACTAACAACCTATGGTTCTAATCTCCCAACGGAAACTCTGAACCACTATGACTACGAGTAATCATGACTCGTGCAAGTAATGACAATTCCCTAGACGGTTACCAATAAACCCAACAACATACGGCGACTAAGAAGTCCGATTATGGGGAATGCGGACTTACACGATCTCAGACAAAATCGAAGTTCGCTTGCAATCTTTCACATAAAACACCTACTTTCATTGGGACATTCAACATAAACGATCTAATCCAACCAGGAAAACTACACACCCTAGTATCAGAACTCGATAGACGAAAGATGCTGGTACTTGCGCTTAAAGATTCACGTATAACAGACGAAGATACAATAGACTATGGAAAATACCTTATGTTTAAGAGCAAGGTGAAAAAACGAGTCCCCAGAGGTTCTCCGCTTCTAGGTATGGCCTTCGTCGTGCACAAGCGGACAGTCGATTCAATTAGAGCTGTCACTCCCATAAACAACTGGCTAATGACAATGCGCCTAGAGTGCACAAGCAAAAAATACACCACGATTAATGTGCATGATCCAACGAAAGGAAACAAGGTCTAAATCGGAAAATAAAAGGCAAATTTTCCGCATACAAAATTACCAACCAAAATTGCACAAGTCTCACCGAGTTGTGCCAGCAGCACAATATAAATCTTAAATCAACATCTCTCAGAAAATCCTCATGGAAACAGAAGACATAAAGGTCACCGATACAACACATGGGGGAAACACAACAGACAATGTTGCGATCTCCTGCCCAGAACATACCAATTTACTCACAGTTTCCTGTGGCTTTCTTTGTTAACGGGGCCTCTTAGCCTAGGGCATCCCGGCGCCCGGCCCCCTTGGACGAGGAGAGAGATCACCCTCTACTACACAGTGAACTTTAGCTAACAGTCGGTTGGAACCGCCCGAACCATTAAACGGAACACTGAACTGTGCCTCCATACCACCTACCAAAGGAAGACAGAAGCTAGCGAGAGAGCCAAGGGCCACCCATCCCCGGTTCTCGCCCACTTACCTGTACCCCGACTGATATCCTCAGCTCAGTCACCTCTTGGTTTGAGTCGGGGCCCATCTTCCTGTCCAGAACAGAAAGAGATCCATGATGCCCAAGTCCGCAAAGGTGCAAACATTGACTCCGACCACTGCCCACCCATGTTAGCTTACTGCAAGCCTTGCATTTGACTTGCAGTTATAAACTTGCTTAGGTTGGCTTACTGCAAGCATTACATTTGACTTAGGCTTGTATACTGGCGTACCAGGCTTCCTGCAAAAGTATTTTTTAGCTTGCTTTCTGCCAGTGTAATTAAGAAAAATGCTTGCAGATAAATTTCTTGCAAGCTTGTGTTAAGCTTGATGGCTTACAAGTTAACTTTAATTGAAGTTTAGTATGTAAGCTTGCAAAAATTAAAAAGTGTCAACTAGGCAACTTGCAGCAGCTCCCAGCAAGTTTTTAGGATTGTCGTGACACACTTGTTGCAAAGTTGCTGGTTTGCCTTGGTAAATATGCAGCAACCTTTGTCTGCTGTCTGGGATGTAAGCTAATGCCAGCTTGCATTTCACTTGATTATGGCTTGCTATAACAAGCTTGCTCACGAGACTTGCTGCAAGCCTGAATCAAGCTTGCAGCAAGTTGACATTTCACTTTAATTTAACTTGCCATAGCAAGCTTGCTCAGAAGTCTTGCTGCAAGCCTGAACCAAGCTTGCGACAAAGCTGTATTTTACTTTAATTACACTTACATAGCAAATCTGGTCATGTGATAAGCTGCAAGAATCCTGTCCCCTATACTAGGCTGATATTGCATTGAAATTTTACTTAGTAACCTTAATTAATTAAATATTTTCTAAGTGCCCATCAATAATGATCGAACTTGATTTAAACTTAACTTTGTAAATGAACAATCATTTTAAAAAGAAATATCGTTTCATATGCTTGTTAAAACCACAATTGCGATATTACGTATAGCTACAAGCAAACTGATATCCTTACTGTAGTTAGAATTATTCACAAACATCAGCATTTCCATAAAAAGTTCATTCTCTTACAACCGAATCGCACTACTACAGCTATTAAATATTTGCAATAGTCCAGAGGACAGTATCGAGCCAGCGCTCGCCGTGTGCACGTCGCCCGGTGGAGTGCGTGGTCTGCGGTGTTAAACGGGTACGCTCGCGCGCGTGATTTCGTGTATGCTTCTGTACTAGTCATTCTTATACTTTTCCAGTGATAATGCGTGTTAATACTTTACGTATTACTTTTGACAAACGCCCGACTGCTATGGAAATCCACGATTGTATTGCTACGTCGCTGCACGTCCGCGAGGATCAGCTGGAAACGATACAACTAGATGGTCGACAACATTGTGTTTTCCTGAAATTGGTTTCGCAACAGCTGTGTGACCACATCCTGCAGGACACCGGTGGAACGTCCCATCTCTACTCTGACAGCGAGGAGCGGACACTCGTCACCATTGAACCTGCCATCGACAACATCCGGCCGGTAAGAATCATTAACCTTCCCGTAGAACTTGACAACTCCAAACTCCTGTCACTTTTACAACGACACGGTCATGTGATCAGTCTTCAGGACGAATTCTGGGGCACTAAGTATAAATTTCACGTCAAATAAGGGGTGCGTATTGCACGTATGGTAATTGACAAAGATATCCCCTCATACAGAAACATTGACGGTGCATACGGTGTCGTAATATACCCCGGACAACCAAGAACATGCAACTATTGTCTACAACCTGGTCATGAACGGATCTCATGCCCCACATTGCAGGCTAAGGACACGCGAAGTATACAAAGATGGGGAAAGGCATCCTTCAGTCAGGTTGTCGCAGGCAGTGCATTCGATACACACTTTCCAGAGTCCGTCCCTAATACCTCTGGTTTGTTAATTCGCCCAACACAACCTTCGCAAATGCCTCCCGGCGAACATATAACGACACAGCATGGTTCACTTGTTGCGATACGTACAACAGACGTGCCGACAGGGTTTCCTACCACACATCACGTTGACAAATTAGAGGACCAATGCGACGATGACGGCGGTGGCGACGCCAAGGGTTCTGACGAGCGACCTGGTGTACGGTGGGATTCCCCACGTGACTCTAACATTATCCTGTCCACGATGGGTGACGATATTTCAGCTACACGGGCGGATGACCATGACCAGAACGCGCACGACGACTCCATGAACATACAACCCACCGCGGGAAACAGGGACCACCGTCCGGGGATCGGCGTGTCTGGCGATCACGCCGACGGCGATGTTGAACAGGGGCACAGTTTCAGTGGACAGTTGCACACACCACCGTCGCAGGACGTAGGAGAGTCGCTGTCCCATGAGGCGCAGGCGAGTCACGGGACAATATGTCACCTGAGCGTCTCACAGGACATCCAGACGACCACGGTTTCGCCTACTAAAGGTAAGTGTAACACGGACATGACAGATACGCTTAAAGGTAGTCACAGGCAGGACAGTTTGAAAGTTAAAGCGAGTGACAGCCGACCATGGAGTTCTCGCTCGAGCCTGGAAGCTCTTGATGTAACCCGGCGAGCGACATCTGTTAAAGACCTGAGCGGCGGCAAAGGTAAACGCAAAAAGTAATGATTACAGTCCACACCTCGGCTACCCTGAACATGTGTAGAGTCTCGATAAACGTCAAAATTGAAGAAATCTTACGTGTCATCTACCTTAACACGATAGATGTTTTATTTTTGCAAGAAATTGTTCCCGAAGCGATTCCTTTCTTCCGGAATGTGAATTTATACGTGAACATTGGTGACCATTCTTCCGTACGGCTTTCGTCACGAGAGCTGGATTTGAAATGTCCAATATCTTACATCACCCTTCTGGTCGAGTGATTGCTTGCGACATACAGGATGTCCGTCTAGTAAACGTTTACGCCCCCTTTGGTGCGCAAGCGAAGCTCGAACGAGACATTTTTTACACTACGAACATCGTCCCTTTTCTACACTACAGTGGAAACCGATTGATTCTCGGTGGTGACTTTAACTGCGTCATAGCTCCAATCGATCACGAAGGTGGGTCTTACCCGATAAATTCGCCGCTGTTGGAGATTGTACGTCACATAAAACTACTGGACGTAACAGATATTGTTCCATGTCAGAAACCGCATTTCACACGTGTCACAGCGAACTCGAAAACACGGCTGGACAGGTTTTATGTCTATACTGAACACAAGACTGACAGTACGTCATATACCGTCCTCCCCATTGCTATCAGTGATCATCACATGGTCAAGATCACGCACAGGGAATTTACATCTGTATGGAGGTGGGGATGTGGATACTGGAAAATGAATACTCAGTTATTACGTCATGCATACATTAAAGAGGAATTTCAACGTGAATGGAGCGTGTGGATAGAGCGCCGACGTCAGTATCCGACTACGATCACCTGGTGGGACTAATATGTCAAACATAAAATACAGACATTTTTTGAAACACTCGCGGCAAATAGCAGCACAACGTGCCCAAACGTTTTCTTTCTACGAGACTATTTTACACGAGTGGCAACAGTCAGCTGCAGACGATCCGGTCACTCTAGACCGCATCCGAGCGGTAAAACAGAAGATACTAGACGTGCAAGAGGCAAAACTTTCTGCTCAGTCTACTCTGCTTAAAGACGTATCCATCGCAACGGGAGAAACCCTGAGCCTATACATGGCGTGCAAGCAAAAGCACCATCATGGCCAATTAGCCATCACCAAACTCAGTGACCAAGATGGGGTAGTACATTTGGACCAACAATCTATCGCGAAGACATGCATGCACAGAATACTACTCACGGTTATTTACACCAGAAGACATACGGACTGGGGCGCTTACGGAAGTATTGCCACACTGCACAGAACGTATTGATCAGCAGGGCGCTGGCGGGTTGGTCGCTCCAGTGATGGACGCGGAAAACTTAGACGTCATTAAACGGCTACCTCACGATAAATCTCCTGGCGCGGATGGACTCCCATACGAGTTTTACTCACATTACTGGGACATAATAGGACCGGCTGTTGGAGACATGATACGGGACGTTCTTCGCACTAAATCACTCGCCAAATCACAACATGAGGGTGTCATAGTCCTGGTGCCGAAAACACATACACCGCAGACCGTTGAAGATTACCGGCCGATAACGCTATTGAACACTGACTACAAGCTAATAATGAGGGTGATTGCTAAACGTATCCAACAGGTCCTAGGGCAAATCATATGTGCGGGGCAAATCATATGTGCGAGGCAAATCATATGTGCGAGGCAAACCTGCACGATCCCTGGGCGGACAATACTCAACAGTGTCAGGGCACTGCGAAATGTATATCTACAAGCCAAGATTGACAAAAATACTGGTGCATTTCTTCATTTAGACTTTCATAAAGCATTCGACAGACTGCATCACGATTTCATTCTGGCAGTACTGCGTATGTTCGCCTTTCCACACGAGGTGATAGACTGGGTGCGGATGACATTCAGAGATATTTCCTCACAGATACAGATCAATGGGCACCTAACGCCACCCATTCCCATTCGGAGATCAGTCCGGCAGGGGTGTCCCTTATCCATGATTTTGTTCACGATTGGTTTAGAACCTTTTCTACGTCTCTTACATGAGCGCATGGAAACATCTTCTTTAGGGCGAGGTTTGATACATTTCACGGCTTACGCCGATGACGCCACTTGCATCGTACGGTTGCAACAGAACATCGATGCGATCACTCAGTGCGTCGTGCAATACCAAGCAGTCTCTAACATGCAGGTGAATAATAATAAGAGTGCTTTTTTCGCCCTGAATAATGTCACTACTGCGGGCTCACCGCTACTTCGCCACAATTTCAGAGATGTCGAACAGTTGAAGATATTAGGTATAATATTTTATAAGGAGCTATCCGAGCTGTTGCAGGAGAATTGGACGGAAGTGGTATCTAAGTGCCGCGGCAAAATGATAGCCTTCGCGACAAGGAAACAAAATATAATACAACGTGTCCATACTATCAATGTGTTCGTCCTTTCTCGTGGGATACTGCACACTTTCTCCCACTACCGCCCTCTCAACTCGCGCAGATTATTAAGTACACAGGCTGGTATATCTGTAAATCTCAATTTTTGAAAGTGGCACGGACACAACTGCATCTCCCAACGAGTGCTGGTGGTTTGGGGCTGATATACATTAAGTCTAAAACTACAGCGATATTCGCGGCGAATGATATTGACACTTTTCTACACGGCGAGGAGACTTCAAAGAACATTCATCGTCATATATACGACCACCTTCATATCCTTCCTGCACAGTACCGGAAGGTATGTGTGAAAACAATGGAATTCATAACGACCATGCAAACAGGAACGTGTGCGACAACGAAGACTTTATACATACATGACGCTCCGTAAAGAGGAGTGCAGACATTTCCCGATGCGTATTTTTCATTCCACGATCAATGTCGTCCAATTCTGTGTGGAACTGTCTGATACGAACACACCAACGTGCCTACGGACTGCGCTTTTTATGTATCTTATTGATATTATACAAACAGCGTACAAAAGAAAGACGATAGGGCTCACCAGAACTGCTGACTGTCCGTGGTGTGGACGTGTAGACACGGCACTACATAGGGTAATTTCCTGTTCGGCAACACAACACATCTGGAGGTGGACTAAAACAAGAATCGCTAATATTATGTGTCTTCCAGTAATAGACCTTAAAGACAAAGATATCGTAGATCTTCGATTTAAGCTCTTCCCAAGGATTAGACAACGGGCGGCTGTTTGGTTCCTCGTACACACTATTCTTATCACAGCTGTCCAGGACTCCCCAGTGACACTTCATGACTATATTCAAATACTTGGCACAGGACGATGGGACTTCCTACAGCGTAACATATTAGAACGACACTATGGTGTATATTTGTTTGGGTTCTAGGGTTGTACCATCCATCTCACGGTGTGTTGGCCGACGATTGCATTCGTTGTGTCACGCTAATATGTATGGGTCATGGACGTACATGATGTGACTGTTATAATGTGTGTATTATATAGTGTGTACTCTAATGTATGTATTATATTATTTGTATTCTATTGTGTGTATCAAAATGTGTGTATAGGCGTATTTCATTAATACAATAAAAGAAAAAGTGAAATTAAAAAAAAAAGTGGTTAGCATACCTGCTTTGAAGCCAACGGTCAGTGGTTCCAATCTTGGCGCAGGGGCCGAAATTTTATGTTTAGTAATTAACATCACAAGTCGATGAAGAAGGAAAATTTAAGATATAAATTTGAATGATAGTGAAAATATTGCAGAAAATTAATTTTTAATTCATTCTACAGGCTTGAAAATTAAGCTTGCAGTAGGCTTGTAATCAAGCTAGCAGTCAGCTTGCAAATCAAGCTTGCAGTAAGTTAGAAATGTGTAAACTAGGCAATTTGCAGCAGGCTTGTAACAAGTTCATTGGCTTGCCATTTAATGCTTGCTACAAGGTTACTGGCTTACATAGGCAAGCTTGCTACAAGCTTGTAGCAAGTTTTTTCTGCTGTCTGGGTGCCTAACACGAATCAAAATTAAATTCACCCCGAAGAAAATGCATCAAAAGAAAACGCACGTACATATGTTTAGTACAAAAACAGATCGCAAAATTCTGTATAAAAGAAGAATGGGGAAAGAACGAACACATACGTGCGAAGAGTTTCATAAACAAACTATACAAAAAACACAAAAGATAATACTAAACAACCATGGTGAGACTAAGAATGTGAAAATGCACTGGAAAGACGTAAACATTTGTTTGAAAATTACAACAATCAAAAAATCTCCAGAAATCCTTCAATGCTTTAATTAGACCTAAAAGCGAGTTGTAAAAAGCGTAAGACAAACCAACAGAAAATAGCTCAAGAAGCAACTGGACTGTAAAGAAGAAAACTTCCGAAACTATACCACAAGAAACTTCTACATAACCTTTGCAGGAAAAATTCGTGGTTACATACCACACAACTTATGCTTCAGATAACAATACGGAAAACTAGCGCTAACTATTAGAGAGAACTGTGAGGAACTGGCACGGTACTTCTCTGATCTCCTCAACTGCTCCGAACCCAATACACGGTTTCCGAATGGCTATTGTACCTACACCCACCTGAAAGCACCACCATAAATACAAGGCGAGATACACAAACACATAGGCCTACTTAAACTGAAAAACAACAGAACGTATACTCAAGATGGTATCGTTTCAGAATTACTGAAGAACCATAGACCAAAATCAATATAGGAAATCTCACAAATCATCGCAGACCTCTGGCAAACAGAGAGACTACCCGAAGACTGGAAATACGCATCCATCAACTGCACATAAAAAAGATACATTTCCTTATTACAAGTTACCTACAAAATTCTCTCTACATGACTACTCCAAAGAACCCAAATACAACTAGAAAACAATATTGCATAATACCAGGCTGGCTTCCGCCATAGTCGTTCATTTGCAGAACAAATCTTTAACCTGAAAACAATACTTCTGATAAACTCCATCAATAACACTCCAATTACCTGCACATTCGTAGACTTCAAGAAGGCATGCAACTCTAGCGATCGAAAATCTCCTCTATTCGACATCTTATAAGAACAGGGATTTAACCAAAAACCACTACGACTGATCAAGCAGACGCTGACACAAGATGTAAAGTGAAATACATATGCGAAACTCCGAACCCTTCCTGATCATAACCGGGGTAAAGCAAGGTGCTTAATTAACCTAGTTTTAGACAAAATAATGAGAAAACGTGAAAAAAGAACTGAAAAACGAAGGACACTGGAAACCAACACGACTCGTACGAACGAAAGATAAATAATAAATTTCATGCTTAGAATTCGTAGTGCACCTAGCCATATTCGCGGATAATGGAATAACAGCAACTAAACAAATCCAAGTTCTTGAAGAATGTGCATAAAATGTTGAGCTGCAAATTTCTCTCCAATGACTGTATTCTCCTACTCAAAATTGGACATCCAAGTACTAAACACAAAATATGGAATTTATTAAAAAGTTACACATTTCAGATACCTAGGCGAGATCCACGAACCCTGAGGAGGAGAGAAGATAACCCCCAAGATTTGAATACAGAAAATGAGGAGGTCATTCGGCAAAACGCACAGCACCTACAACAAGCGATTCATGTCCCACACACAATGCTCAGATACTAGAACGCAGTAATCAAACCAGAAATACTGTATTCAAGCGAATCAATTAAACTCCATACGACACGTGACATGTAAAACATATTAAAAGAAGAACAAAACATCACGAGAAAAAGTCTTGTGTCCAAATGTAACTGGAAAAAGCACAAAAAGGGTGTTCAACATAGCAGGTAACATCAGAAAAAGAAAGTTAAAATTATATGGGCACGTCAGCAGACTACCATCACTCAAGCCAACAACACTATATATCACACAAATCGAAATCGATTTAGGGAAGACACGGATAGACCCAACAGAAATAGAAGACAGAAATACATACAGACAAGATAATAATTATAAGTGTCATGGTAGAGTTTCCAACCATCTGTACCGTAAAACGGTAACACACGTAAATGGTATTATACAGAGGCTTGTGGCTAATGTAATCACAGGTTGTGCACTGGTATGCACAGGGAAAAGGATTATAGTAATTACCCGAATATCACGTCAAATGTTTCACGCCATCGAGGTCATGAGAGACGGAACTAATTACTCAAGCAGACAGAGAACGGGGGAATAATCGACCATGGCCTTTTAGCTAGGAGCCAATCTGGCAGTCGCCTGGAGTTATTTCGGAGAACCATTAAAAACCGAAATCAGAATGACCGAACCAGACAGCCAGGGCCGGCGTAACCGAGGGGGCAAACCGTGCGAGTACACAGGGTGGCAGAAAAGTTTGGGGTTGTATGATTCTCGACTCAATTTATCTGCAAAATATTCTTTAACCTGTAAATAAAACTGATTAACTAATACGTTTCTTGCTTTATTTTATCCTGATTTCGCTACTTCCTATTGCTGTGGAAAGGTAGGGGGCCGCGATAAGAATGTATTGTTCAGGGCGGCAAGATGAGTTGCGACGGCCCCGCGGACAGCAAATAAGTGGTCCTCCCGAATGAGTGTATAGTTAATGAACACAACAGCTTTTTGGACATACGCCATTGCGGCGAATGTTGCTATATTGCAGAAAAAAGCCACAATAGAACGAAAAACAAAGGAACGAAAGCCAGTAAGCTGTAGTCAACATACATAAAACATACAGATAATTCCTGAAGGGAATTTAGTTATATCCCAGAAGAAGACGCAAGGACAAAAATCGTTTAAAAAAACAATACAAAATTAATTCTTAAGTTCAATATAGTCGGCTGGAGAAAGACGACACAAAAAATAACACAGACGAAAAAATAATAAAAACAAACAAAAATGGGGTGTATGAAAAGGCACCAAATGGATGAACGAGTATGACAACACAAATAACGAGAGACACGAATAGATGTGATCATAGGAAACTCAACACAGGCAAAAAACAAACCAAAAAATAGTAGGCTTCTCAAGACGACAACAGATGCAATACATAGAAACATGCGAAATACGCGTCATTTTCTGACAGGTAACTAGACTCCATGTGGCTACAGGCTCGTTCGACGTCTCCCGCTGACCGATATTGTTGTGACTTGCCGCGGAGAATGCTTACACGGTAGACAGGACAATCTGTGTAAAGACATAACAGACGTGAATGACATCACATAAAATATTGTGGCCAATTAAATCTCAGATTATGCTCTGTTATGTATAGTAAAGTGAAGTTTAGTCTGCTAGCAAATGATAACGCGGATTTTACATGTATCTAGCAATACGGCAACATTTGCCCCCAATGGCGTATGCCCAAATAAACTGCTATGTTTATAATACGAACCCATTGCAAGACTCGTTCAAAGATGTATAGTTAGTGTCTTGCCGTTGCGCCACATCGCTCCATGTATAAGTAATAGATGGGATGATAAACTTAACTCCATACGTGATGACCAAAAACTGTGTTCTGTGACATCGTTGAGAGCTGTGGCGTGAGGAAATATAATGATTTACGTATTAAATTACATTAGATTTGGCTCAATACCTGTCAAGCATACGTGTTTATACCTGTTTTTTTTTTTTTTTTTTGCATCTGGGTGGAGACTAAATTTCTGTGGTATCTTATAACGATTTTTGGTTAAGCCCACAATTATGTGCTATCTTATAACGTATTTTTCGAATACCCTGAAAATTAGGAACAGGTAAGTATTTTCATTACCAAAAAATACTCTAAAATTTTATTTAATAAATTTGTTCTTGCCGTTTCTTACCCATAGCAATATTCTTCTCTTATCAGTGCGAAACATGTTGGCTTTGTCTTGAAACGATATCATTAAGAATGAATTAGTCCTGCCAAATGTAATTTAACTTGTAAATCTGTATCTTGCACTGCCCCAAGGCTCCGAGATGTTCTTGTGACGTCGTCATGTTCGGCTGTCTTGCGTGTAACCTTGACTCTGTGTCGGTTATGGTCTGTGTAGTCTTAATTGTGGTATATCTAATAGTTTTTTTTTCCTTGATTGTTTTATTTTTCCCGGTTAGTTTTTTTTTTATTTTATGTAATTTCTTTAAAGATGTTGAACCAGTTGTCTGCATTAATACCGCCAGACTTCGCTCGTTTTTCTTTATTGCTTTCTTGTCATGCTCTAAGCTGTCTGGAACGACATATTGCAGCAATTTCGTATGTCAACAATATTTCGCTTAATCATATCACTTAAAACCACTTACGCGAAACTTCAGCATTAGAGACAGTGCCCAAGAATAACATTATTACAAACTTCTGCTTTTAAAATGTCACTACCAAAATTGCCATTTTTATTAATGGATAAAATTATAAAGTGTATAGCACTGTGATATGTACGTGCAGTTATCTATGCAAATTAATTTAGTATAAATACTGCACTGAATGCACCTAGCGTCAGTTTATTTGAAATATTCTTGTAATCGGTGTTAAATTATACGCAAAATACTATCAGCCTATTCCGTATCATCTATGAATTGTTACAGGAAAACTAACAGTGAGCTTCAGAACCGCCAGAGCTGTAACAGGGTTCCGGAGCATAAACATCTGTACTCCCATTATTTCGATGGCAAGGGGAGGAGGTATCTGCTGCGCGTAACGGTGCTTTCATGTTATAGTTTAGTTGTCCCTAAATGTAACTAATGGCGTATACTCAACCTTATGAATATTACAAGTGTTACTATTGTGACAACTGTGACATCTCATGAAAGTTGCTTTGCAAAACAAAAGTCTAATTCGTTTACATCCGTCCGAATGCTGTACAGTTTGTAATCATAAACTCAAATGGCAACCGTGTTCAGAAAATTTTTGACATTCAAAAGTTACTTTTTTAATGACATGTTAAAACCTGAATTTTGCTGGTTTAGGGAATTCAGATGGTTTAGGGACTACAAATGGTTTAGGGTCTACAAATATGAAAAGAAAATTTGAAGTGCCATACTTTAACAATTTCCAAATTACACTCGAAAATGGTTTTCAGGTTTTTCAACAATTCGTGAAAATTTTTAACATTTCCTTTTAAAGGCAGTTTATTATTCTCTCACCGCTCAACAGTATGACCACAGTTATTGATTTATAGTTAGCTGCTCATAAGCCTTGTTGCTAGATGTAAGTGTTATTTTCATATAATTTTGCGCTTGAAATGTTTTACACGTGTGTTTCAGTATTGTGCTGTAAAGTTAGAATACTATCGTCAAAACTCATTCTTCATCATTACATATATGTTTAATAACATTAGAGGGAATATAAAAACTCTTAAGTCTCTGGCGTCAAAATTTCATCAAAACCCTGTAGAATGTTTGTATAAAGATTATTTGACACATCTCTATTATTTGCGGACGAAATACAAAAGGATCAGGAATGTCGTACTAGAATTTTTATTAAACTAGTAAAATCACACAAAAGGAAAAAAAGGCAGGTTTAACTTTCAAATACTACGTACGAACCTAGCAAACGGTTAGTTATGTATGTGTGTGAGTATGTGAGAGGGAGAGAGAGAGAGAGAGAGCGTGCGAGGATGAATGTGAGTGTGTTGTGTGTTGGGGTGAGAAAGATATATATATATATATATATATATATATATATATATATATATATAGGTCTATATATATAATGTTTGTAGGGGAGGTATATACAACGCATCTGCTTGCACCGAAGGATGACGACGTGAAATGAGGCTCTACAATGGAGAAGTGTAGGAATAATAATGGAATGGGAAACGGGAGATCCCCGAGAAAACCTGCCGACCAGCGACATCGTCCGTCGGGAGTCGTGTGGTCTGAGCACTCGGTCACCGCTGCCTTATTTATTCTCAATAGTGCTAAATTTGTGCTTGCTTGAAAGTTACGTTATAAGACTTGCTTCGTCCTTATTCTATAAACCGGTAACATTTATGAACCGTTTTCCTTGCAGGACATGACTACACATCATCCTATAATAATTAACTTACATACATTGTACAACACTATATTCTTTACGGTGTCTTCCTGGTTCGCACAGCGAACAAGTAGTTGTTCATTATTTCAAACTACTTCCTCATGCCCAGAGTTTGTGACGAGAAACAATACGTGGTGTGTCTTACGTGTACTTACTCGAAAGGAATCCACTTTCTTTTGTACATTGCGCATTTGCGGGGTTATGTAACAATTTTCACTAAACGAGCAGGCTACCTATTATGAGGTCTCCACAGCGTGACTTAGATAAGGGTATAAAATTAATGCGTATATGGTATTATAGCCAGCAAGCGTTGATCGAACCAAGGCATAAATAAAATTCTTTGGAATTGTGCTAACAACGGAATACAATGGGACTTACCAATAAAATTAGAGAATGCGTAAAAAATACGGATAAATGTCTCGAAGTAGGACCTTAATAACTTAGTTGTTGAACTTGCTACGCACTGTCAACCTCATATTATGAAAATACAGATGTTTTATGTTCTACCAAGCATATATATAAGTTCGAAAATATATGCACGCATAACGTCTTTATCTTTACGTAAAAAGTGGTAGAGTCCCGTAAATCGGTTGTTCAAGTGGGGAAAAAACATAATTTTATACTTGTATGAAATAGTGTTAGTTTTGTACACATTACTTAAGAGTACATATACCTCTAACGGAAAAAAAATTAGCTCATCTAGTTTTCCCGTAATGGCACTTCAAAGTCAAAATTTTCGTATTTTTACTTCATACAAAACTTGAAAACCAGTTAACATAATGAATTGAAAAAAATCATATCAAAACTACGCGTTACTGTCTATGGCCTGTAGCATTTAAAACCCGTTACAAAAAATGTTTATGTTAAATAAAAAAATTCAAAATTAAATTTTTTTTGGTATTTTTAGAAATTTATTTTAAAGACAGAAATATTTTATAATGTGTTTGTATATGCTTCAAGCCGTAGACGGTGACGTATAGTTTTGATGAGATTTTTTCCATTTCATTATATTTACTGGTTTTCAAGTTTTGTATGAAGTAAAAATATGCAAATTTTGACTTTGAAGTGACATTACAGGAAAACTAGATGAGCTAATTTTTTTCCGTTAGATGTTAATGTACTCTTAAGTAATGTCTACAAAACTAACACTATTTTATACAAATATAAAATTATGAA
>PNEQ01002390.1:143412-165678 GCA_003012365.1 Medauroidea extradentata
TGTGAGCTAAGCAATGGAAAGAACGCACGCACACTGGTGTAATATCTTGGGCGCAGAGACAATCCAGATGATGGTTAGAGAAGGTGATTTATCACGAAAATGATTTCTGGCAGCGTATTCTTATAAATCAGTATAGCGTCTTTCGTCTTGTGTTATTGGCCGAAGGTTATGTGGCGCAGTCTAGTTGTCTACAGACGAATCACAGACGTCCAGTAGTAGTGCACCAGAGTTATCATTGGCCCAGTCAAATAGGGACTCGCCAGTAACGAAATAAAAGCGTAAGAAATGAATACATTACATTGACGCCTAGCAAACAGGCAACTATTCCCGCGATAAATCACTTTTTTACTATGGTTTATCGCAGGAAAACTTGACTGTTTGCTGTGTTATGACGAACGTTCAGCTTACCAGATGATGACTGGAATTTGCTTGTACGTAGAGATGTTGCCCTATTTCACTAAGCCTATAACAATACCGCTATTGTGATGTATCAGGCCTGTTATTGGTCTGCAGAAAGCTACGTTGTTTTAGACGTACATCACCCAATCATATGTGTTTGCAATTAACTAAAGCGTTTTCAAGAGTACGTCGGCATGAAACATTTTCGCGATATACCATCATATCTAGCTATGATGTGTACAGGCCCGTTTACGACTCGAACATGTAACATGCATTATGAAGACTAAAACTTTTAAATGCCATGAATACCACCATATGTACTTACAATTTTTAGGTTAAAGTGCGTGAATGCGCCACCTCTCTTTTTTTAACCGTTACATATGTGAATACTACAACATTTCGAAAGCTGTAGATAAAGTGTAAAATATTTCAGTAAAGTGAGATAAACAACCATTTTCCATTTAAACTCGTACTCTCCCGGAACTGCGTTCTAAGCCATGGCGTAGGATGGCCTTATGAGAAATCCGGGTATAGTCTATACCCAAATAGAGGGAACTTTTATGTAAAGTGTAGGTTAGTGGGAAAGATTATGTGGACGAGTTTGCTTCTGAAAACAACAAAGTTTATTAGCGTCTCGCTGCAGATCGTTGTGCGTGATAATTCTAACACGTTGCAGGCACACGGTGCTCATCGGTTAGAACGATCGCGCAAATTAGTCGGTTTCTCCGAAAACAAACCCAGGGTCTCATAACTCCAAGACTGTCGTCATACCCTGGCCCTAATGCCTCTGTGTAATGGCCTCGAGGGTACATTTTTGCGTCGGTTGTGACTGGCGTGTGTAAAGGTGGCATTACATATTATCCGTCGCGTCCGTCCGTTGTCTGTTCGTCTGCAGTCAGCCCGTCAGTTTTTTAGCCAAACGATTTACAATAACACAGCAGGCATTCGCCATCGAAATTGTGTCGCCAACTCATACATTCAACTCTGTGTAAGACTTGAACAAAATTCTATCGTAAAGGAAATTGACAGGCCTGTGTAATTTATGAATACTTATTAGACGGAAAAGTAGTTTTTGTTGTTATGAACTAAATAAATACCATAGACGGAGACGAATACGAATTCCACAGCATTCTTTTCTACGAGGATAATAATTTTATGAGGCTGAGATTTCATCCGCACGTAAAAAATAAAAGCTTTACAAGCTTTCGACGGACGAATCTATAGAACCAACAGACTCCTGATTGGCTGGAAGTCATGTGATCAATGGATTGATGTGACAGATCAATGTATATCCACCTTACACAGAAGTACTTCAATGTGTGTTTTTAATAATAGTAGTCCGCATATAACGCCAGATAAGTGGATCCGCTAGCTGCTAACATATTTTACTGCAAAAATATAATATAGGACCTATTTGTTAGACAGTAGAAAAATTACGTTTTAATAAGTACTCATACATATAAGACTTTCTTAAATTTTCTTTGGAGTAAGTAATAAATATTATTACATGCGCGATTACTTTAAACACGGCTAAAACATGCGGGATAAATTTCGCGAACGTGTAAGGAAAACAAACACGCGTGGGAAGTTTCACAGGCGTGTAGAAAATTTACACAAGTAAATAAGGAAAATGTTTTCAAACAATAATATTATGGAAATTGTGTGACCAAATTTGTATGATTATTGCTTTGCGAGAAAGGGAAGAATATTTTCATGGAAGGTAAAATTTCTCATCAATAAAAATAACAAAATTGGCACATTTGTATATATTTCACAGACCGTAGTTTCTGACATTAAAATATTATCAAATAAAAAAAATGAATCTAATTTTTAAATGTTTTTTATAAAATACATATATATACACACACATATAGGCCTATGTGTGTATATATATATACAATCGTAAATATTACATAGACCTAAATTTGTTTTATAATAACTGACAGCGGATGCGGATTGCAACAGTGGCTTAGTAAGCTACATCACTCAGGGTTCCTGAAGAATGTAACGTCTCAAAAATACGTTAACCATTGTAAGATATTACAATAGCGCTTCGTTTCGTTCATATTGGAATATTGTTTACGAATAACTCAAGTTCTAAGCAACGTGTTTGTGAAACATTGCTGTCATTTAATTTTTAAAATTTTTTGTACTGTGTCGTAATTGCACATTTTACGTAAGAAGAAAATAAATTTTCTAGACAAGTAAATTTACCAGTGAATAATTTTTTACAGAGTGGGGTTCACTCAATTGTTTTCCAAAACAAAGACGTATTTGTTAGATATCTGAAGGTATACAGAAACCGAAACCAACGTTTACCTGTGGATTATGACGCCACAATATGACAGGCTCATGTTTGGGACTCCCAAGAAATACGCATTTCCGGTGGAAAAATAGCAAGACAATTTCGCATACTCATCACAGAGACTGGGCTGGTCAATGACGGTTCTACGATACGTTGTATGTTTGATGTAGCTGGTTTTAAGGCGGCCGCCTGGATGGCGTTCGAATTTCGTGTAGCATGTTCGGAACTACGTTTTTTCTCAGAGACCAGTAAACGTGCGTCCACAATACTTATCTACGAAAAGAAAACACACTACAGACTACTTGTGAGTGTGACTTTCAAGACACGCGCATGTTGGAAGCATTATTTTACAGCCCTCAAACTTGGCTAAAATCGGCTTTTTCACGCGGTTGTTTCTCAGTGTAAATGTAACTGATTTGTTCGAAATCGAGGTCTACAAGTTCACTGGACTTTGCTACAGTGACGCGTTCAATTTAAATGATATGGTCACCGGTCAAAGTCCCACATTAAAAACGTTACGGCGGGAATACAGTGCGCGTGTTTACGACTTTGGCCCTAGAGGCGATATCACAATACATGTACCGGCCATCGTCGCTCGTAGTGCCTCTTCGATTTTCGCCTCTCACATACACTAACACACCCTTCACCTGGCGGCAGCCTTAAGAGAGATAGTGTAGGCAGCCAATCCAGTTGCTAGGGTAGAAGGATTGCCGCTTTAACCAAATTTCTGACTTTTTCTTTTAGTTTCAGAGATATTGCAGGTGAAAAATCGGAATAGGTGGCAGGGGGTCGTAAAGCTGATTCATAGAATCCGGCGAAATTAATAAGAACTTCATCTGTTGATAGTGTTAGTCGTAGTGCTTCTGCCCTTCTGCGTCTTGAACATGCAAAATACTTTCAAGTGGATTTGGAATAAGAGCATGTCGTGAACTGTGTTTGGTGGCCGTGTATTTTTTTTTTCAAGTGCGCAGCATTATACTAATATCATAAATGCGAAAGTATAATCTTGATCGGCGTGATTTTTGCATAGAAACAATTTTTGGGCCGGTGAGTGACATAGGCTACTTTTGATTCCGGAAAAATGCACGTTGTCTATATTATAAATGTGGAGAGTAATTTTGTAATTAACTCTTCAAGATAAGATGGCTGAACGGATTTTGATAGCATTTATTAATGAAGGTGTATTAGGTCATATAATAACACACAGGATACTTTTTATTACTGAAATATTCACTATTCCTGAAGGATAGCTAATTAACACTTAGGATAATTTCCCCTTCACAGCTCAAATGGATGGAGAAAATTTTTTATGAAATTTCGTATAGATATTTGTTAGGTACTGTAAAACGTATAAAATAAATTTAACTCTTGAAGAATGCACAGTTCCTGTGGGATTTTAATTCATTCAAAAATGTCATATGAAATTAATTAAAGCAATATATATTTACATTCTGAATGTATATTTAAAGTATCTGAGTTTTAATTCTATAATACACTCGGGCAAAGCCACGGGCAACAGCTTATTTACAAATTAAAGCAATAAATAACAACTGTACTACATACTACATTACATTGTTTCTGTTGTTTATTTCAACTTAAGGCTTGACATACAGCACTGTATGTACACAGTATCATCCTAATGTAATGCTCTGTACTTTTGCTTTTTAGTTTTTGTCTATAGAGCTCTTCCCCGTACGAACATAGGATTTGTGCTCTGCTAACAAAAACTCCGTTATTATCATCAGTATTAGTATGATCGTTTTATTTAGAACCATGCTAACGAAGTCGCGAGTAAAGACTAGTGATTAATAAATAAACCACCGAGTTTGTAACCGAAAGTTGCTGATCACAAAGTGACACAAAATAACGTTGCTTGTTATGTTTTACATAAACAACCAATCAATATAAAAGTTATACATGTGCACTAATGAAGACACAGCACTTCACATGAACTAGTTTAATTTTCTTTTCATTTGCTTCTATGTATATCCACTTTCTTAAGAGAGTATGGTACTCAGGTACGCTTAAAACGTCAGTTGAATCTGCAGGTATAATTAAGTGAATATTGACTAACTAATAAGAACAATCCTACGTAACTGATTTACCAACTTTACGAGCAAATGTATTTTGAATTGACGTATTCGTTTAGTGTAATCTGTATCGAAGGCACAACATTTCGGCGTCGAGTGTTGTGCCCCCAAAAATGGACAAAAATTATTTTTATAGGATTTTATTGTTCAGCGCTTAAACTGCGAGAACTTGAGAACTCTTACACGGCATAGAAGAGGCCTAGAAAGAATACCCCCGAGAAAACCATCGTTTAACAACCGCCGGCCGCTTATACCAAATAATAAAATTAAAAATATTATCAGCGAAGTGAGCCTCAGCACCGATTAAGATTTTCGGTATTATAAAATAAATTTTCATCGTATTATATTTTCGCAGCGTTATTCTACCTGATTCACAGTCGGTAAAGTGTAAACTGTTCTAGTTCTTCTGTATGTTGAGTACGCAGTCGTTAGACAAAATACTCCTCTACGAACAAAAGGGGGAGGAAAATGCAGAGCAAATCCAGTTGTTAAATACGTGAACATCGACGACGAAGGTGAACAATGACCACGGGCACATTGCAGTTGACGAGCTGATCAACCAAACTATATATTGGGCCACCAGACGTGTGTCTTAACTGATGTTAAAACGAAATATGTTGCGAAAGAGATTTTACAATAGACGGTTGGGCACTACCCTCGTGTAGACGACATTACGTTAGTGATAATTGCTTCCAGACATACGACAATACCAGGAATGGATCTATTGTCTTTGGCTAAGTGTAACTTTCTTGAACAAGTCACATTTTCCGCTCCTCTGACTTTTGGCGTGTCCGACGACAAACCACCGAGAACGGACACTTTCCAACTAATGTTGTAAGATAACTCGCTCGTGACGGTATCATTGTAATCTGGAAAACGTTACTCCTGCTTTTTTTGTGCCGGTCTTACCTCTGAATATAACTCGTGAAAGAGACCTAGTCTTATACCCCCTCTGAAATCATGAACTGTCGTACAGACTGTTTTTTATTGGCGAGAGCGCAAAGTGGAGATGGTTTGTCGAGTCTTGCAAGAAATTTCATTTTTATTTTTAATACATGCTAGAAACATCCAGGAGTGTTTGGAGCAGCATGGGCAAACTTTTAAATACAACCTCAGACCTCCCAAACAATGAAACAAGTTGAACAGATTTTGTCCAACTCCTCGATTGTCGTGTGTTCACCGTGTGGCTGTTGGATGCACTGCAGGCTGCATGGCTCCAAATTTTTTTCGCTACATTCAAGTATTTTAATAAACCCAAAAAATGTATAGTTGTTCGTAATAGACGGGTTTTCTATAGATTATCTTGTGGTCATTGTTTTGTGATCGTCTGTGTATCTTCTTCTTTCAATATCAATAAACGGTGTGTTAGGTGTTTTAAAACATGATTGACAGTAGTGTCTTAAATTGCTGGTATATATAATGTTTTGATAATAGTCTGTATACATCCTCATAATGACTGCATTGCACAATTTCATCTCATTGTCAGTTACTGGTTTTAATATATACATGTTATCATATTGCTACAGAATAACAAATTATTTGAATAATATTTATCTTATTTTGATTAGAACATACTGTACACTATTATAATTTCATTTACAGAATTAAATGCCAGGTTAATAGAAGGAGCCTTACTCTAAACCTCGTAACTGAAAAAAATAGCATATACCTGTCGAACCTAAGTAAATACTAATTTGTTGTTAATCTAGGTGTGGCTCACTTTGCTAATGGACATTTTAGGATGTGTTTTTAATACCCTAATATATGTCAACAACTAAGCATTTTCATGCCCTCTCGAAAACAACAACTCATTTTGTTTCCTCGTTTTTATTTCTGCTGGAGTATTTTCCTCTTCTAAATGCGGAATTTTTTTTTTCGAAATTGATATCACAGATAACTAAGCACCACGTAACATAATTAAACACGCAAATCGCTATACTTGCTATCGTCGGAACTTTCAGATTTAGGTAGCGATCTAAACTACCTGTAATACGAAGGTAGATCATCAATTTATCTGGCTTAGCTGCCACAAGAAAAGTTGTTATAGACCGTTGTATGGGTGTTTTGATGTAAGGGATTTTGCAATGCGTAGCATCTTAAAATTCCATCACAACGTCGTCTTGTATATATACTGTTCACGATAAATTGAGCACTGCTTAATTTTTTCTTCCAGCCATTTTGCAATCGTGTTTAATATTTGTGAAACTAAAAGCCAGTGTGAACGTTCTTTGGCTCCAATGAATTAGAGTTTTGGGAAATTGTGTTTGAGAGTGCTCATTTTAAATTGAACAGACCATTCCTGTACTTTGCTACGTAATCTTGAAAAACACAAAAATGCTAATCAAGTGCAAAATAGGGAAAAATTGTAAATCTCCTCACACAAATTCTTTTTCATATCTCACCTGGATGTGCCTCATAAGAATTATTTCATAGGCTGTTTTCTGGGAACTTCTTCAGGTGTCTCAGAGTTACATCAGCCTCGAGTCACCTGTATTGTCGGTGAGCAATATACGACACCCCTCCTTCCCGCTACTTCTCTCCCCCTCTCTGCCTCCTTCTGTCTCTCTCAATCAGACATGCGGTCACAACTTCACGTGTGACTCACAGTCGCGTGACTCGGCGAATCAACATGCGGGTAGATGCATTGCTCGTAACTGCAGCTACTCTAAAGTAAACAGTCTTGATCATCGACATGAGCCAAGAAAACCTTAATCACGCTGACGATGAAGTTTTAAAAGCAATAAATGTTGCTTTCAAATATACACTTAAATTATCTACAAAATGTAGCAAGGGTTAAAGTTAACGGTTACGTATTTTCGAAGCCATATTCTCAAGTATACAACACATGAAATATGGTTTGAAAACGTAATAAAAATACCATATTGAAGAACTGCCAACTTTTTGTGAAGTTAGTAGAAGAGTGCTAAAATATCAATTTCGAATGCAAATTTCAGTAACATTGTGTGCTCGTGCTACGGAATGCAAATTGCATATAAGATCGTTTTTATAATGTGCATTATGTTAAATAATACAATTGGCATCAACAATACAGTAGTTTGAATTGTATGAAATACTTTGAGTGTTTGAGATTTAGAGCTCGTGCTGTCGAGTGTCACTGTCAATATGATAAACGTTAATCATACGCACTATCAAATATATTAGCCACGAAGTAGAACATTAAAATTTCATGTCGACAAATAAGTCATTCTACTGACATATTTACAAGTATACGGGTATGTTGCAAATCACACCCCACTGTAACAGAGAAAGGGTAGAAAACTATTTCATGTTTTTAATACACGTAAACTTGTAGATAAAACAATTTATAAGTTTTATAGATTTTGTTTACAGTTTCAACACAACATTGAAACTGTGAAAGGGACGCAGTGCTATCAGTGGCAGGAGTGCATTCCAACAACAGTGGTCTGATGTTCCTTCGCCAGTGATTCGATTGCAGGATATATTATTACGCTGAGTGCGAGAACAGTATTGCAAATATAATAGCGAGCTTCAAAACTGCCAGGGAGCGAATGTGTATCACATCTATGTCCATCCGTTGCTCAGTAATGTTATATGTTTCATATTTACTGATGTTCTGCTCTGATAAGCATTTGTAGGGCGTTATCCTCAATAATAGTTGATATTTTATACATGGTGTAAATAAACTCAACCAGCAAACTTCGGCAGGTGATTACTCATGAAATAAAGGTCGAAGTAATTGAAACTTTACCTCTTAGGCTTTGTCTATTCCAAGGGGTGCATTAACCATTGAATCTGTGGTTGAACTAGGTGTATTTATTTATTTTTTTGTTTTAACACATTTATAATTTACGACAAATTAATCAAATTTTAGATAATGCATTACCATAAGACGACTTACACATCGCGAAAATATGGCTACGATATTACCCCCAGTGCATGAAAGTGAAGGCATGCAACCATAATTTCTGCACAAAAGTATAACTTCGATTACTTTGTCAGTTGTTTCTTGGGGATAAGTACGTAGTAAACTGTGGATTATAAACGAAATGTCTCAGATTATCACGCCAAAAGTAGACGTTTTCAAGGAATAAACTAACAAAGTTCCAAAACTTACATTGTGTCTTGTAAACAGCAAACCATTTGCCGGTTACTGCTTGACAATAACATTGTGACACCACGTAGTGTGGGAACACGTGTTGTGCAGTGTGTTGTTCTTGCCTACATCACTGGCTTTCCGCAAAAATACTTGTATTACCTCTGCACTACTACGACAACCCTACACTCATTTCACTGATAGTTAAATAGGGTATGCATAGATAGCACATTGTACACCTCTTGTTGTGACCAAACATGGTGTTACATCATCATCATCATGATCATGAACTAACTAGCAAATTGCTTGCTGATTACCAAGGGGCCGCGGTAGCCGAACGGTCAGACCAGGCGATCCGGGTTCGATTCCCTGCGGGGTCGGTCCCCGGATTTTCGCATGTGGGAATCGTGTCGAACGATGCCATTGGTCGGCGGGTTTTCTCGGGGATCTCCCGTTTCTCCCGCCTTTTCATTCCGACGCTGCTCCATACATCATGTCACCCTCACCAGCGCTGAAGACCTCGATGTTAAGCGCTGTCCAAAATATCTCACTCACTTGCTATATAACATACCCTAAATTTAATTTTTTTGTTAGTTATTCGTAAACCACTTCATAAATCGTAATGGTGATACTCTTGTTTGTAGTGAATCCTTTAATTAATATACATAATAAAACCAACAACGTTGTGCAGTTGCAGTATTTTTCCCCAGTAATTATGATTTCAACACACTAATTTTCACGTATGAGGGTGGTATATAGCCTAAGAGTTTGTGCTTCGTAAGTCATTCGTTAACAATGTTGTCCCCAAAATTTCACACCTTTGTCTTTCATTCTCACTGATTTATAATCAAAACAAATATTTAACTACACATTCAAGTGTTAATACACCCCTTCCTAATAGACTTAACCTATAAGTCGTATATTTATCTGCGGCGTCTACTTTATGACGAATTACTTGCTGAAATTTGTCGGCGAAATTTATAGACTTGTTTATTCCAACTACCGTTTCGTACGCAGACATTATTTGGTGTAGTAATTTTTTAATAATTATTTTCGATAAAGATTTTGAGTTTCGATAAGCCAAAAATTATAAATTTACTATTTTTTCTGACAAATATACTGTTAAAACTTTTGGATGCAAAAAAATAAGATATCTTATACTTAAAAATAAATGACCTTATTACTACCATGAAATATTTCAAAATGTCAAAAATTTTCCGGTTAAATATATTTTTAAAAAAGTTAATACACGACCTTTGTAATATCTCCACCTAACCCAACTTCAACTTAGGAAGATATTGTTTACCATTATTTTACTAAGTCCATGAGCCCTGAGATGGTGTGTTACCAAAAATAGAATTAATTTAATAATCTAAGTAAATTTGAGAGAACAGTAAATAAAAAGAAGCAAATTTATTTTAAAAGAAATATTTACGGCTCGAAAACAATAGGATTATCTGTAAGATTTTGTCAATATTGGGTTTATTTTACCAGTAGTAACAAAGACATTCTGTGACGCTGCAATATTGAGAATATAGCTAAGTAATGTAAACGGAAAATTGAACAAATTAATATACCATTATTTAAGACTCTAACTAGAAAACTGAATGTTTCAGAAGAATGAAAATTGTAGGTGTTATACTATGGCTCAAAACAAAATAAAATTATTTCTCTGCCAATAGTTATCAGAATGACAATGAGTTCCGTGGGTTTAGAATGCTGTTTTCCATTCTTTAGTTATTTAGTTTTCGAATTACAATACTCCTGCTGTTTAGTTTATGGCACACAAATTTTACTTTGTAACAGTGAATATCTATTTTAAAAACGCTAACAATTTTATTTTATTTGTGGCAAAGAAAATATTTTTGGCAAAAATATTTTATTTGTGGCAAATAAAATATTTTTGGCAAAAACATAGTGTTTTAACAACAACTACAGCGTTAATTATCACAAAGTTTAACACTTTTTTAAGTAGAAAAACATTTTTCCGGCAAAACTTATGTTAGCTTTTTTTTTGTGGAGATTGGCAGGATATGTTTGCTGCCTATCATTTTTTTACTCTCGCCATGTCGCGGTGCCCGAAATATTATGAAAATATATATAGAATTCTTATTACCTACGGCGTTTTTAAAGAAATAGTTACATAATTTGCATAGATATTTAAAAGTAGATAAATCTAAAGCGCTATTACAGCAAATACACGTGAGTAATAATATTCATGTTTAAAAAGTTAAGACGTGGCCTTGATGTCGAAATATGTCAGTGGCAATTTGTTATACGTATACATATCAAGGTCAATAGCACTCAAGTGAAGTTATATGTGTCCAACAAAAAACCCATCTAGTAAGCCATGAGATGTCCTACAAAATAAATAAAAGAAAAAAACACACAAAAAATAATAAATAATGAAAATGCAATTTATTATGAACAACGACATAGTGCATGGCAACGATTTGAAAATCCTTGTGACGTCATGACTGTGAAATGTGGTTTCACTATTTTCTCACACACATTCTCAGCCAAGGCCAACCACTACTGCTACTTGTGATACGACGAGTCTGTCAGTTTTGCCGAATATTTATCTCTCTCGCTCTCCCTCTCACACACACACACACATACACACACATACGCACTGCTACGTTAAATCACAGACTAGATAGTAATACAGACGTGAAATAACAAGTCGGCTCATTTGATATAGGCGAACTCCGCCGCTCATTGGCTGCCCTAGATTGTTGATACCAGCTCCGTGTATGTTTGGCTCCTGCATGTTACGGCGATTTTCCTATTGGCCTGGCTGCCGACTAACAGGGCAGCTACCTTGTCCTGATTGGCAGTAGGCGTTTCCTCCATGTTGCTGGCCAGTGAAGCCATTTTTCTGGCGTGTGTGAATGTGTTTGCAATCCCGCCGACTGTTTCACTTCTGTATTCCTAAATATTCTGTGGCTAGATGCTGGCGGAGTAGTACATTGATAATTGAAAGTTGACGTAGTTGGCGATTTCAAATTCACTAAATCGCATTGCCCTTGAAAGTTCACAAGGCATGCGTAGCAATATAATTTTGCTTATGTGCCGTGTCTCTGTTTACATTAGGGATGTAGCGGTTAGTTCTAACATATGGCAGTTCAACTAATCAATGTTTTTTATTTCACGCAACGTATAAATATTTTGTTCATCGTATTGTCTCCCAAGAAATATCAAATGAATAAGTTCAAGCTACGAAGACAGCCACGGCTAGTATTTAATTTTAATAAGATAGTCTCGTTATTTTAACCTTCGTACATGATTAGCCACCTATCACTATCAAGAATATTTAAGCCAGTCCTATCAGTTTTACCAAAATAAGATACTTAGCCTGTCATAGAGCTCAAAATAAACGACTTTATTAAATAGTGTGAGTAAAACTTATGTGATTGCATAATATAAATTAAGGTTTAAAACCAATATTAGGTTAGTAAGTAGTGATCTCTAAAACTACATTTTAAGTATTTAAATTGAAACACAAAAGTTTGTATTATATATCTCCCGATCAATATGTGCAAAATATTCAATGTGGTTCAGTAGTTAAAATAAATTATTTTATGGTATAAATACTAACTACCACAGTAAACTAAACCTACGGGATATGCCATGTCAAAAGTGCTTTTACCGACAAATAATTGCAAAATATTATAAGAAAAATTATATTACGGTATTGGAAATATTTCTCACTAGAGATTATAACACTATTACGTCAGTTTTATTGCTCTTCACTTAATTGACACAGTAGGTAGAACGCAACGTGAATTAACGTGGAAAGTTAAAAAAAAACGCAGGCCTTCGCATATTGTAAGTAGTTGCACTTAACATTAACTAGGTTAGCCAAGGTCGACACCATATATTTATCTATCATCACGGTCGTTACTACAGGCACCAAGCAAGAGTCTGTGAATTTTATTTTTATGCACCATAGAATCTATTCCGTTACAAAAAAAAATATATCACGTTAATGGCTCCTATAAATATTATTGGACTCACTGGGAAAGCAGCATAGAAAAAATTACAAGTGGTTGTCTTGTCTAACAGGTAAGTAAGTGTACAATGCATTTGTAACAATATAGCAACACTATGAAATATATTCAATTATAAATATGTACAAATTATGTGATAAGCGAGTGAATGAAATCGTGATATTTTTTATAAAAAACTAGACACAATATCTCGTACCATTTAACGCTTCATTGAAAATGTATTGACGTCAAATGTTTCACGAAATATGAGTACTATTATTAAATTTTTTTGTTTCAAATTTTACTGCTAAACAATTTCGTAAACTTTAAATTACAAATTAGCAAACAATAAACACTATTGTTTCAAGAGTAGGATTAAAAGAATACTTGATGAAATTTCTCTTTAAAGTACTATATTTACATTATCATGTCTCTAAAACTTGTGAATGTTCAAGATAGTTTAAGTTGGAGAGTAGTAACTACATTTAACTGATTAATATTTTTTATACAAATGCAATATGGTTTTAATTAATATTGTAAATGTATTCACAATCACAAAAGGAGGCATATTATCTAATATTATGAAACATGAGATTCAGTGTTTCTTTTGTTTATTGTTTCTGTGATTTTTTTTTTACTTTAATATTTTATAAAATCAAGGTAACTACTTATGATTCATTTTTTGTGACAATAATTGTGAAGGTTTTTTAAGTTGTTCAACTTTAACCATGAGTTTCAACGTTATACCTCTGGGTTAGTATGATTATGTTTTGTAACAAGTTAAATATTGTTAACACAACAAATGAAGTGGTGGACAGATAAGGTTTTTTTTTTTTAAATATAACGGTGGTCACCAAGTGCCGTGAACAATTTCGGTAGATAGAAGTCTGTTTAAAAAAACGTAATGTATTTGAGTAGCGTCTGTTTCTTTCAGGTCCTTCACACATAGTTAAAAACTAAACTTATCGCGGTCTTAAATGAAAAAAAAAATTTATTTTATTTTATTTATTTATTAAGTTTCGAATCTTCCCAGCAGAATACTTCAAGAGGTATAGGCACGGCACGTAACGTGTAGGCTCGTACCAAACACATTTGTTTTTAAATTCCCTAGTTAAATTGTAGGGTCACTATTGAATGTCTCGTATAGGCATGCAATTGGTAAGAATATTTTACGCCAGTTCACTGACACGCCTAGAGTCTAGGATGAGGACTAATGCGTGAGGTTGGGTTGCCTTCACCGCATTTCTTAACGTGTATAAAAATGTGTGTAAGTTACATATTCGATAAAAACACATGCTGCAAACGATATCTCTATTAGTTTTAAAATGCAACATATTTATTAGCAACGTAATTTTTTCTAGTATGTGTGAAAATATCAACCGGATTCAAAATACACGCGAGTCGAAATAAGCATTTTTTACTTTTTGCTTTAAGCCGTACTTTCCACAAAATTTTAATTATATCTTCAACACTTATTGTGGTCGTGGTTTTTGTGTGAGTGAGACACGGCGCCAAGGGCGATGTTGACTGGTTTATCTGGTGCGGTATCACCTCTAACGTAAGACAATGAGTCGGTGTACAGTTGTATCGTAGAACACTCACCGGACTGGACTGTATTTTTCAGGGCTGAAACAATATGTTTATTGGTGGAAAGTCTTAACAAATGCCCAATTCATTTTTTTATCGTAGTTTCACACAAATCTCATAAGATTTTTTTTTTTTCGAAATAACATACTGGAAAGCTGTATCCACGCATTTCGAGGGGCTCCGAAATCGTCTTTCTAATTAACGTGAGGTTTTGAAACTGATCCTTTCCGTCATCGTTAGAAGTGTTTGTTCTATTCAGGAATGCACACATTATAATCACGTTTAGAATTTTCTTTAGAAAAAAGTAGTTTTGCTAGCACGCAACATTGTTTACAAGGCACGCGGGTGGCTGCCTTGAAGCCCTACAGGGTAAAAAAAATTACAAGAAATGCAAGCCAGTTGAGTAGCTTTCCCGTAAACATAATATTGCTTTATCCGCCTGGTTTCAGCATTTTTAGCGCTCCGTAGATTTTTAGCCTCACACTTACACACAAATTCAGTCTATCTACGAAACCACCTAAATTACTAATTTTCATATTCTTTGACATAATAATTTTGAATTCTTCTCGTTTTTAAGAGAACCAGAAATTACTGTGTGCGCTGTTGAGGTTATGTTTGCGTTGTATCGAGTACAGTAAGTGAGGGTGACTTTAGACACGTGGGGTGAATTCGGGACACTTTCACACAATTTTTATTTTCCTCGTATCTTAAACGTCAGCAAATACTAATTAAATTTCATGTGAAAATTTTATATTTGGAATTTATCACAAATACGTTTCTTTACTCAGGGCTGCTTGATGTACTTGTTTTTACTTTTTGGTTTGTGTTAAACTGACTGGAACTTTTTGAAGGCATTCAACGTCTCAGTAATACTTATTTTCAATGACGTATTTACAAAAGCATGGTTATGGTGCAAACATTTTCCAAGAATCTGGAAGGTAGTCTTTAAATATGTTTTTCTCTATGAAGCAACAAGTAAGCCTAAGCTAACCAACATTTTGTAGGCCTTGTATAGTATTAACTGAATTCCCCAGGGAAATGAGATTCTTGTTGATTAATAATCGACAAGCCTAGTGTTTGTGTAAACCACGTCAAATGCTAGCGTTGCAGGAAATTTCTGTTGAATATCTCATTAATTTTGTGCTTTAGTGCGCCTGTTTCGAGTTTATTTTGAATGCAGTTGGACAAGAATTTCTTGAAAGACATTTAAGATAATGTGACTGTTCACTGAATACAAACATTTTACAGCTGCCTAAGGCGCTTACTTTATAAATGAACGAAATGAGTTGGCTTCGACACGCTTAATCCGTGAAGGATCCACATATTGGTTAGTAGCGTAAATAATTTATGTCTACGTAACTTGGTTTATTTGCACAAGTTCATAATGAATAATGATGCGTAAATTTGAGGACAGTGTCTAAATTAAATAGGGGTGTACAGCTTCTTCTGAGGAAGAAATATTAGATATAGCTATGCAAGAAAAATAATAACTGTAACTAACCACCTTTTCTATGTGATCTGGGGAATATTATAACAATAGGAATGTTTAATAATCGGAACTATTTCATTTAAGGTACGCGATTTCGATGTTCAAATGGGAATTCTATTATTCCCCTGTTCCAAACATTTCAATATAGCCAGGAAGAAGTCTTTAAGTCGCACAGAAAAACCATAGAAGCTAGCCAAACTTGCATGTTCAGAAAAACGAGAGTTGCTAACAACCCAGCAAATAGCAAACACCATCACTCATACATCAAGCGAAACTCTGCCATACTTCAACAAACAACCTTTACCAAAATAGCTTAGTTTCAGCATTGCACCAGTTCGGGTCCCTGTCTTGGAAGTTTATCTGTGAAGAGCATCGTAAACAAATTTCCAACAGCAAATCAAAATGAATCACGTTGGTCTGTGCGACATTCAATTTCCTCAGCTGTGCAATCAGAATCCAAAATTTTATCTGGCTAACTAAGGCCATGAAAATTCTCAAACGCTCGCGTTGGAGCGCGCCCAAAAATATCAAATTTCCTGTGGAATGCATTTGGTACAAAGTCTGGAAGTTGCATCGTTGGTGAGGTAGTTTATGAAATTAAAGAGTTAATTTTGATGGTATAACTCATTTTCTAACTTTCGTTGCTATGCCTCTAGGGTGCTTTTAGATACAATTTATGGTTTCTGCTCCGAGCAAGGCATCGCTTAATACGGCGGTGTGATAACTGTTGTACTTTATGGCGGGTTAAGTTCATTTCTCGGTAATTTTGGTGTAGACTCGGAGTCTTACTGAAAAAGAAATTTCCTCTGTTGAGAGGTACTGGAAATTGGCAAGGAATGAAAATACCAGTGGACAATCGTGATCGTGTTCCTTGGCAAGCAGTATTAGAACCAACTCACTTAGAAGATGGTAGTTGTGTTGTGGAGAGCACAGAGTATTACTGGAGTCTTCGTACTACTGACAGTGAAGTGTACCAGTCCATCGGTCTATGGTGCCTCAAACAACTGAGAGTTGTGTATAGTCATTGCTAAGCATCACTTTCCCTATAACTCTTCACGCGTCGACACTAGAAAATACTAAACCTGCTGAGACGCTCGCCTACGTCAGGTGGCACGACATAATGTGCTAATTCTGACGAGAATGTAAATACTTTGAAATCATCTCTTTAAAAGAACATCGGTCAGTAACTAAACACACATTTCCACGTTAGTAAAATTGTTAGTAATGAAGTCGTTCTCGAACAGTTATACATTTGTTGTATTATCGTCATAAGACTGTAAATATTGATGTAATAATAATATGAACCTAAATTAATTTATTCGTATTATCCACTTTATTAACTGGTACAGTAGTTGCGTATTTTTTCGCAGAAATTTTCACACTTTAACCAATCCAGTCGGTATTGAGTACAGAAAAACTTAAAAATTTTGTTAGCAGATAAAATACTCAGCCGGACGTCCGAAACTACCCAGTTCGTCATGAATCAATGTATACATTTCAAGTCGTGTTAGAAATGACAAGTTAAACACATGATGATAGTGACATTTTCACGCGCGTGTCACGTCCAAGTCATTTGATTCACTCTCGTGCTCGTGACTGTAAACAAAGGAAATAGTTATGCTTACGATCGCCTTGCTACACGCCACCCGACTGTACATATGCCCCGAGGTCACTGGCTAGCTTCGTGGTGACCTTCGTGCCGTGGTCTGTGCTGGTGGACAGCGACAACCGCCTTCAGCGTTCCATCAACTTCACCAGCGACAGTCTTCCTTATTGACTGAGGGCAGCGTTTGTCAACCGTAGAATGATTTCGCTATCAGTATGGACGTACGATACTGCTTCTGTGAGAACATTTATATTGTAACATATTGTCTGGTATCGGTGTTCTGCTTAATTTTATACGTAACTTAATTCTATGTGTAGCTTAATTTTGTGCAATACCGTTAGTAGATTCCCACTAGCTCTCTCTCTCTCTCGCTCTCTCTCTCTCTTTATATATACTGCCCTAACTAAGGAGAATGTAAAGGTTATGCCTCGTCTCTTATTTTTTGGCCCGATTATCTGTTACCAACAACTAAGCTTGAAATCGGACAGAGAATCGTCTACGTGATTAAATTAATATATATTAAGCTAGTAAAGAACGTATCTAGAAAAAAATTGCTAGAAGTTTTATTTATATAAATTAAGATCTACGACGTTTTCCCGTCTTCTGACAGTGTCACAGTGTATATAAGAAAAGGCGGGGGTGAAGGTTGGGCCGGTTATTCGGCTACCAAACCCAAAGAATGGATTAGGTGAGATGATTTGCAGCAGCGATGGAGTGAGAAATTCGGGGGAAATGGGAATTCCCCGAGAAAATCCACCAGCCAATGGCAACGAACGCCACTTTTCGCACATGCAAAAAAACCCCGGTGAGTTCCAAGGGTCGAACATGGTTCACCTAGGTGAGAAACGAGACCACCGCGACCCCTTCCATCTTACATATATCCGTCCTGATTTCAGTTTTCTACGGTTTCTCGAAGTCACTCCAGGCGAAGGCTGGGATGGTTCCTTAAGGACACGGTCTACCGCAATTTTCATAACAATTTTTTTATTCTTATTTGTACCAGATATTTTTTTTTCTTACTTTAGACACAAAATGTGACTAAATTTGGCTCTTATTCAATTTTTTTTATCTCTCATAGTTTTCGCGTAATGGCTTGTTAAAGTCATATTTTGCATGTTTCCGTTTTAACTACACTAAAACCAACTGATATACCAAACTCAAAAAAATCACAGTGTATAAAGACACTGCAGGCTACAATGACATGCTCGTAAAATTAAAGAATAAAAATTATTTGTATTTTTAAAAAATGCTGAAACTAAAAATAACCATTTTAAAAAATTCAATAACTTTTTAAAAAAATACAAATAATGTTTATTCTTTAATTTTATGAGCATGTCATTGTAGCCTGCAATGTCTTTATCCACTGTGATTTTTTTTAGTTTTGTATATCAGTTGGTTTTAGTGTAGTCGTTAAAACGGAAACATGCAAAATATGACTTTAACAAGCCATTACGCGAATACTGTGAGAGATAAAAAGTTATATAGGAGCCAAATTTAGTCACATTTTGTGTCTAAAATACGAAAAAAAAAAAAATATCTGGTACAAATACAAAATTAAATAATGATGACGAAAATTGCGGTATATCGCGCCCTTAACAAAGGCCAAGGCTCCTGGTAATGTACCAAGTTGTATGTCACCGTATATAATGACCTCGCTGTTGACGAGACATGAAACCCAATTAACTTGCCGTACCTAATAACTGTATCATTAATATTTAATTAAAATTTCTTCCTTATTTGAGGTGTGTAAGTTTGGTTCGCAGAGGCTTCTGTGCAGGCATTTATCTTGTAACATATTCTCTGGTAACGGTGTTCTGCATAATTATATGTGTAGCTTAATTTTGTGCAATACGGTTACTAGCTTTCCGCTTGTCAACCTCGGTTCTAGGTTCGAGTCCCTGTGAAAACACAGGTGTACCTAACGTCATGAAAAATAGTTGCGATTATTAGCCTACATGAAGCAATGGCTTTTAATTTTTTTCTCCAGATATGAATATTGCTTCTTTTAACTTTTTGCATACACATATTCCGGGAGAAATATTTTACGAGTCAATGATCTTTACCCCGTTTGTTGGGCCATAATCTTTTTTTGTTACACGGTGTTTGTTAATTAAATATCTTAAAAAAAAAAACAGAAGCCAATAAATTGCGCAGTTATTTAATCCACAGTTCTTTGCTTCGTAATCACAAACGCGACATTGGTCAATATAGTACTCGTTGAAAAGAATTTTGAGCTACCACAAAGAAGTTCCGTAGAACTAGTGGAATAATTACAGAGGCTATTTATCTTCTGCCCTATGTTTATAGGGTTAGACCATTCGCCTTCCCTTTCGGCGATCGGAGATCGATTCCTTGCAAGGTTGATCCCGACGTTTCAAATGTGAGAAACGTGGTGGACGTAACCGTTTTCCAGCCAGTTTTCTCATGGTTCTCCCGTTTCCCTCGCCCGTCACTAATTTATTTATTTCCATCGTATCTTATAACTTATTTTGGCTTAACATAAATATTGTCCACGAAATCAACGCGTTGATCCATCATTTCTACCGCTTTCACAATTTTTTTTTTAAATTCCTAAATGAGATCAGATACCGAAAATCTGTTGCACAGTTTTAATAAAAAAAATTTTTTGTATGTTGCCTGAATTTTTGTAGATAAAAGTATTGTGTAGATTTGGCTAATCAGTTTGTGTTGAATAAATTAGTTAAAATATTATACACTATTTTTAACACAACTGTGCGACAGTATTTCAACATCTGTTTTCGTTTAGGAATAAGTAAAATAATTATCGTAGAAGCAGTAGAAAAGTTTGATCATTGCCTTAACTCTTGTACGTACTGCGCGCGCGATATTTGATATATGGTACGTACCACGATGTTTTGTCTGTGCCTGAGTCCCAGTTCGAACGTGCGCAAGAAAATACTTAGCAGAACAATTAAGAAAGTTGAACAGCCAATCAGAGCGCGTCCCCGTTTCCCGTACCGGATTCCGCGAAGAGTAGAACTCACTGCCGGAATTCCTGCTCGCGGAAGAAACGCACATGACGAACATTGTTTCTAAGACCTCTACAGCTTCGTAACCATTGCGTCAGTTGTTAAGTTTACTTCCTGCACATGCTCATGAATTCTCGTCATAACACCAGTCATCATTTAAATACAGTAAAACCTATCAACCATGAGTAGGCTATGTGCTTGAATGGAATTAGCCTGTGTGCATGACAATGTTGTAGAAGCAAATCTCCTAAATCATTTAAATAAAATTAAAAGAAAAATTATAAATATGCTTTCATAATTGACATGAAATCTAGAATTTAAAATAAGATTACTATCGTTACATATCTACAGGCTTCAGTAATTTGAATTATGACAACAATTATTTAAAACAATTAAATGTCCTGGCATTCTCCATCCTGTCACAGACGACATTTGCTACAAAACTTCTCAGTCTGTTGTTTTTTCTCGCTTATATCTACTACCTTCCTCTTTACACCGGTAGTTATATAACATTTCCAAGTTACAGTTTAAAATATTTATCACGTCCTTAGATATGTGTAGGCCTATCTATAGATTTGCCTACCTAACAATGACGTTGATTTGCTCATTACATGTGTGAATAGCGACTGTGTCATGAACTAAACGTAATTTACAACATTTTCTCTACTACTGTGATGTTTACACAACTCTACTATACTAGTAGCGCTTAGGGTTAATTCACGACGTAAATAGCCTGCCAGCCAATATTTAGGCCAACGCTTCACGTAACTGTTTTAGTGATCTGATTCTCCTGCATCTCAGCTGTGTTGGCTTGAGTTCTGTACAATAAATGTCCTTAATTGCTACACATTTTGTGATATTCCCAACAATCATCTGCTAATTATCATTAAGAATAAATATCTGGCTGTAGGCTGCTATATTCATTACACTATACTAGAAGAGCAAATCTCGACGTTCAATTTAGAGGGAGGGTTTGTCCATAAGTGGAGGGGTCAGGTTAACATTTTATATATGCAGGTCTAGATTTAATATCTGTTGCATGAGAGAGTTCATTAAGTCACAGTTGTAGGAAATAACAATAAATTAATTAAATAGAATGTCCAGCATTTCTTATGATCCGTTTTAAAACATTCTCATGAAAAAATTTTAATAAAAATTTTATTTGTGAAGGGGGGTGAGTCACGTCCCGTGAGACCACACACCACCATGCGCGTCTGTATAAAAAGCTAAAAGCAATAGATAATTATCGCGAAACATTGTAATAACTTACGTAATCAGCCAATGAAGGTGAAACTAATTTCTACAGTTATATGAGAGGTTTAATTTAAATTGTGATGCACAAAGGACCACTGAAAACTTCCCCAGAATAACAGTTGGAAAAATAAACTCTTTCGGGGACTATGCTACACAGACGTAACGAAGAGAAGGCAAGACAGAAAGAGATGTCGGCCAGCCTTTGTTAAAAACGCGGTAGGCAAAATTTTTTATTTATTTAAATTTTTTTATGATTTTACCAGATGTTATTCTTTTTTTAGACTGTAATTGATTATTTTACTTATTTATGTATATATATATGTATATACGCATTCTTGTACATAATCATTACTTTATTTGAATGTAGGCACCAAGTCTTCCACAATACCACAGCTGAAACTCACAATAATGTAATCGAAATAGTGTTGGTAGTAAAAAATGTAATTTATTTCAATGACAAAGAAAATGTAATGTATAATCAT
>PNEQ01002391.1:0-10069 GCA_003012365.1 Medauroidea extradentata
GTCTTCAAACTTCACTTGATTTTTTTTCTCATTATTTTCGTGTTGCAAAGGATAGCACACCAACCTGGCTGCCGCCGAAAAATTGTTACGTGTGAAATTAGTTTTAGTTTGTTTTGACAAGAGTCTTGTAAACCTTTTTAGGTTTATTTTTCCACGCAATGCTGCGGACATCAAGGCTACACGAGCGCGAGCAGGCATCTGTGCTTTGTGTTTTATTTTTTTTCGTGACATGGATTGGTGGTATCTATCGATCGTAGGTGTGATTTTAATCGGAAGACGTCTGTCTATTGACACAAACTTAAATTTAAGTTATAATTTGCCATTTTTCGTGTGAAACGATATGGATGTCAGACTATGTATTCGCGAGAAGACGCTCGGTGTGGAATTTTCTCTTTTTTTTTCTCCCGGTCGTGGGTCGGTCATATTTACCGTTCAGGGGTACCATTTTAATCGGAAGACGTCAGTCTTGTGATATAAATTTATACCTTAATGACAACTTGTCTTACTTTCCCGCAAAACGCTACCAAAATCGAGATCCCATTGGATATACTTTGCGGAAAAAATGCAATTTTAAAATTTGGTAAAGGGTTTGGGGGCAAAATTGGCCTCAATCGACTTTACGGAGGTAGCGATTTTACGAATGCCCTAAATGGAACCGTCAGTATTCATAAAATCGAGGCTCTAGTGTAATTGGTATTTGAATTGGTTCATCCCTAGATAATAGTAACAAACAAAACTTGAAACCTTATCTGCATGTTGACAAACAAAAACTGAATAATATATATTATGTAATGAAAATAAAATATAGATATTTTTGTTAATGGTTGCAACATTTGATCCTACTTTGCAGCTCACTAAATCCCGTAGCAAACTACAGTATATACTAGCGCAGGGCTGCCACTACTTTGAATATAATATCCTTGATTGAAAGGTAAAATATCCTGCAAAATCATTGTTTTCAATACAAAATATCCTGTAAAAATCCTGTACATAAAAAAATATTAAAAATATGCAATTTGTATGAAAATTACTCAACCATAATGTACTTGATTGTACTTCAATCAAAATATCACAACTTTTAAACAATTGATACAAGTGATTACACACACTTCACCACTGGCAATAGTTAAATATCACATTTTCAGATGTTTTGCCCTATTCCGCATTTCTCCTGTTGACTGAAATTCAGCCCTGTTCTTCCTAGAAGAGATGTGCAACAAAGCATTGAGCATTGGCAATTCAAGAGATGATCTGTGCGTTGTCTTAAGGTTGAGCATGCTAAATATCCTTTCCACCCCTGCATTGCTGTGTGGGAGGACTGACCACTATTCCAGAAGGTGATCAACAAACTGCAGCATTGTAAGCCACCTGGTAAAACATGGGCGTAGTATTTAATGTTCAGGAACATCAAGTAACTGCTGAATGCTCTTAAACTCATCTTGCCTTTTGCCAGACATTTTGAAGTATGTATATACACCTCGGGTTGGTTGTTCACAAAGGTCTGGCAGTTCACTGCATGCATGAGATGCAGTCAAGTAGACTAAGTGACAAGTGCAATGAAGAAACCACACATTTTCTTAATTGCCTCGAATGCATGATAAAACAGAATTAAATTTGCCCACCATTGGCTTTGCGCCATCTGATAACACGCTAATACAGTTCTGCCGAGGAATGTTGTCTTCTTCAAAGGAATTGTTGACAACATTAAACAGGTTCTGACCACTTGCTTTTCCGCTAAGTGCAACAACTTTGTGAAGGTGTGTTTCAACTGTGTTGTGAAACTTCTAGCCATTACCACTACTTGTCTGGTGACAGAAACATCTGTACTCTCATCAATTAGTAGAGTAAATGGAGATTTTCTCATGTTAGTGACAATCTCCTCCTCTGCATATGAGCCAAGGACTTTTGTAATAATTTGGCTCGTTTTAGTACGGCTACAACTGAAGTTCTTGGCGATGTCGCTATCTGGGAACATTTGGGCTGCTAATTTAGAAAAGCCATCACTCAGCTTAGCTGGCAAATTATTTTCGCATACGAAATTCGCCCAGCGCAGTTCAGCGTCGACGGCTCCATGATTATGATTTGTTACAAAATTCAACATTGAACTGCTGCTGCTACTACTATCGCCAGAAGTGAAATTTATTTTGTGGTAATCTCTCGTTTTATGCCGCCATAAGTCCTTTAGGCCCCTTTTAGTGATGTCAAACTCGGAATTACCAAATGTACACACAGTGTCATACTAGTCTTTTCCTCGCTTTAACCAATTAAGTTCCGATTCCCACTCACATTTATATTTCTGCCGATAGGCTGACCGTTCATGAGATGTCTTTAGTTTCTTCTCCATTTTTCAAAAAAACAGTTGCTAGCTAATAAGCAAATAACAAACACACTTGAAATAAAAAGTTATTGAAACGATTCAAAGCAACGGACGTCACAATTTCCTATTCCAATACCGTTGAGTGTTTGACATACGACACGAAACCCGTTGCCCCGTAGCATTTCATATTATGGCCAGAAAATCAAGGAGCATGCAGAAAATGCTTGTTGCGACTGTCACTTTCGACTCTCGGATTGGTACGATCTATCGATTCTCGCAACGTAAGATTCAATACATCTATAGTGCTTTGGTTGTTGGAAAAAAATTCACAGTTGGCTAACATGAGATAAAATAGTCAGTTGACATGGCGGCTTGGTGTTTACCGTTTGTAGTTTCGGGGAGGGCTTGGTATTTTCCGTTTTGCGTTTGCAATTCCAAGGAAAATTTGATTGAAATACGTTTACTTGCACATGATTTTGGGTAAATAGGTACTAAAAAGTTGAAATATACGCGGAATAAACAGCTGTGTCCACAAATCCTTTTCAACCTCTAAATATCTGCAAAAACTGATAAAATCTGTGAAAACGGCAGCTCTGTACTAGCGTATAGCGCACCATCATGTATAGCATACGACTATTTTTCTAAGTCCCAGGGTAAAAAAAAATTTGAATGCCCTACTAACTAGTACATATGTAAAAAAAATTCACTGAGTCTGAGAAAGTGAAGCAGAGCGAAGGAGGAATCAATGGTAAGAACAAAAAAGGCAGAAGAAATTCAGATTGGTGTAAGAATGATGGAGGAGGGGGGAGGACAGCCTTTGGTGTGGCTTGTAATCTGCTTCTCATCTAGCTTCAGTAAAATTTAACAGGCAGTAACAGTAAATATTTTGTAATATGTGTCACAATGGAAGACATTTTTAATTGTAAAATAAATCTGTGTCATCCAATTCACTATCTGTAATGTAAATGTAATCTTGCATTGTGTGACATACTGCACAATATTAACAGTTATTGCTCATTAGAAGGCATCAAATTTTATTGTAGTTGTACAAAACAGAGTATATCTCCATTCTCAGCAGCAAACTACAAATAGCCTGCCAAGGTCGCTGTGTGTCTGTGCCCGCGCGGCACACACGTAAGCCTGTGCGCACACACCCTGCTGTTTGCCGGTCACTCTCTGCTTGTTCTGGAAATAACGAGAAATATAGTTTGCGCATACTGCATATTATTCTTGTCACGAACTGCATCTGTTTAGTACCTCTAGCCTGGCTGGCAATGCTGTTCTTCCCATGTTAGAAACACTAATTGTAACATTACACAAACTGCATACCATGTTTGTCCTGCACTTTGGGTCATTTTCCACTCTGTCAAACTATTCAGTGTATGTGTCGTACGCAGTAACCAAATACTTTGCCATTCTGTTAGTCTATGCAGAAACAACAAAACATTTGCGATGAGCAATGCAAAACATTAACCTCAAAAATAAAAATCTATTACTTTGCCAAGAGCTACACAAATTTCACACGACTAACGAGAATACGAAAAGTATAGCCTCTTCACTTTCTTAGACTTCTTGAAAAAGTAAAAATTGTACAGTCAACTCACGATTATACGACCCCGGGAATAATGACCCTCTCGAAGTAACAAACCCTTCTCCAGGAACTGTGAGAAAAAAAAATTTTAAAAATTAATTCAAAGAAAATAGCAGAAAAAGACAATCGCATTTATTATGGTCTCAAATAGTCGCAGTTATTTCTCGAAAACTGTACTTCCACGCATGGCGTGTTTGTTCTAAAAATATACGTTGCTGCCCCATCCTCCCACGCAACGCGATGGCCAGCCAGCCGGCCCGAATACATCTTCCCATCCCTTGGCCGGTCGGCGACCCACCCGCTTCTTTCCCTCCACTGGCCAACCACTCCAATAAGGCTGTTCGCTCACCCCTTTTTCATTATGTGCGCGCCGTAACTTTTTTTGCAACTGATTTCTCGTGCCCTTGGATACGGTAGTCTGTCTTTGTGCCAGTGATATTACTATTATACGTTGTGTTTATTTAAGCTTTATTACGTTTTCCATTTTGTTAACTAAATGCTATAAAATGTAATTTAATGATGTAACCACAGTAATATTTATAAATCATTCTTTTTAACTAGTTAAAGCATGACAGTTCATAACTGACTATCAAATGTCGGGTGCATGTCTCAGATATGCGTGGCGTAGGACAGTACAACACTTGACGACAGCGCGTCTGTCTGGTGTGAGTCACTAGCCCACACGTGCGCTTCCGCCTATACACACGCACCAACACGCAATAGGCTCGACCGTAAATAACAGCTGTTGATACACTTGTATACATTGGTGAAAAGGAAATGTGAAACAGCACTATGCAGGCTTAAAGTTGTTCTGTGAATGTGTTATCCAAGTTCATTAACAACGATCACCATCTTGATGTTTGTAATTGTTTACTGCTGGTGAACAAATTGAAACTGAGTATCAAATCCCTCTCCATGCACATTTGTGAAGTGTGTAGTAAATAACTCGTACACAGAGTAGAATCATTACACAAGCAGGTTATTTTCACACGGCCGGCAGAGCTACAGAAGTGAAAGAACTGCAAAACAAAGGGAGTAGTAGTGTTATCATCACGTCCCATCTGCTGAGCGAAAGAGCATCAGGAGCTGTTACTAGATAGTGGTTAAAAGTGGCACAAGTGACATAGGTTAGACACGCCGTGTATGTTGTTTTTGAACTATAATCAGTTTTCAGATAGGTCTTTGCCCACACATTATCGTACACGTGTGTGGTCACTCGCTGTCAAGACAAGGTCCCAATAGAATTACTGTTGCTGGCAAAGTTTGTGCCTAATGTATTGACGAAAAATCTTATTTGTAAACCATGACTTACATTCATTCAGAATGTATGTGCATATTGAAATAAATTACTATTTCAATCAACGACATTGTGATAGTGTACTGTAAATAGTTTCAAAACTCTGAAATTGCTGGCACTTAATTTACGTTGCCGACGATATTTGTGTTTCATTATCATGAATTCATGCTTTACGTTGAGCTACAGAAAGGTCATATACGCACGTCACAAGTATTATTTATTTAAAATACGTCATGCTATTGAAAAAATATTAATATTTCAGTGAACTTTATTGCAGCTTTCTTGCAAATAACATCCGAAAATGGTCGTTGCGGGCGCAAGAATCTATGTTGCCTGCGACGTTTTTGCTTAATCTTGAGCCAAAGAAATGTCATATATCCGCGTCCATTGTATCTATTTATTCAACATATTTCACTCTACTGGAAAAAAAATTACTATTTCAATAAACTTTACTGCGACTTTCTGGCAAATAACTTCCAAAAACTGTCGTTGCAAGAGCAAGAATCTATACTGCCGGCGACGTTTTTTGCTTAATTTTGAGCCAAAGAAATGTTATATATCCGCGTCCATTGTATCTATTTATTCAAAATACTTCACTCTACTGAAAAATATTACTATTTCAATAAACTTTACTGGGGCTTTCTTGCAAATAACTTCCAAAAACGGTCGTTGCAGACGCAAGAATCTATACTGCCGGCGACATTTCTGCTTAATTTTGAGTCAAAGAAATGTTATATATCCACGTCCATTGTTATCTATTTATTCAAAATGGTTCACTCTACTGAAAAATATTATTATTTCAATAAACTTTGTTGCTGTATTCTTAAAAATAATATCCCAAAACGGACGTTGCGGGCAACGTTTATGATTTATATTTAACTAATCGTAGATCCACTTCAATGGCATACTTTTAAAAATAACGCGTTTGCTATTAAAAATAAATGTGTACCATTTGATAAAAATGCGTAATTTTTGCGCCAACGACGAGTGAATGGCGATTCAATGATAAAAAACCGTACATATAAACATTTTAGAGGTCAAGGATCGCCGAAAATTTGTCAAAATTCTAATAACGACCCCTCCCGGTAACCATGAAGGATCGTTAAATCGGGAGTTGACTGTACAACACAAAAGCATAAATCCACCCCGAACAACCAGCACGAGCAAGAGAAATAAATTTTCTACTAAACTAATGCTAACAATATGCCATGTGACAATTACCGCCTCCCAGCAAGTCACATTTTCTGCCAGAATGCTGTTGCTGATGAATACAACAAAAAACATAGAATGTAAAATTATTAACAGTTTTTTTATAAGTACAAAAGTGTGTAATAAAAATACATAAATTAACTTGCATGAAGAAAAGAAACCGAATGTATTCACAAATTTTCTGAGTCGCTTACTTGCAATTACCACACAAGGGGGAAGGATACGTCGCTGCAGTCATATGCATTTAACATTCCCGAAGCTGTGTGCAGACCAGACTGGTTGAAATGTTGAGCACAGATAAACAAACTGGTACACTTTTAGACATACGTATATTATTCAATCCTGAATTCATAAAGTTCTTTAGAAAATTGTTACCGAACACAATAGGCTTTTCAGAATGCCCGGTTCAGAGTCAATTCCTGGCTAGTTTCAGGTATTCCTGGTTTTCTCAACAAACAAACAAACAAACAAACAAACAAAAAAAAAAAAAAAAAAAAATTAGCTATTTCCCATATTTCTCAATTGGCTACTCACACTGGATTTGCTCATTAAAGGAGAAGACATCTGTTTAAAAAAGACCCCTCATCTGGAGACTGCACATATTCTACGTTATATAACATATTGACTTGCTGTTGCTCAGGGGATACCTAATGTATTCAAGAGATTCCTAGTTTGATGTGGAGAACACATCGAGCACACAAACTCTGATAGACAGTGATACTGCAGCCACAATAGGCAAACACAGGTTGCATAGCAAACAGGGTCAATCAAGTCATTCCCGCTAGTCTCCACTCTTTGAATACATTTACAATGCTAAGATAGACTGTCATGGCAAACATGTTCAAGTACTAGAGATCTAGGCTGGTTCAATCATATACTGAATTAGCATCGGGCCTTGTTCCACAACTGTTGTGGGAACAAGAGGAAACTGGTGGAGTTTCAATGCGTTACAAAATGTTTCATGCAAATTGATGTTCAAAGTTTTTTTCCCCATCACAGATGCAGCTTGCCAATTAATGGCAACTGCAAAATGTTAATGTTGCATGCTAATGAAACTTGAATGTTAAACATCATCCATACCAAATATCATACTGTATAAATTAAAAACAAAAGAAAACTTTTAATACTGAATTCTGGGATTTTACTCATCAATACACATAAATTAATACAAATAATAATCGTAAATATTTCTAGTTTGTTGCAAAGTGTGTATTAAAAAAGAGTAGTTAATAATTTCAGTTTGGTATCAACATGTAAAACTGAGTGATAGTGTAAGGTCTGATCTATGAAGGTAAACTTAATGACAATAACAGACAAATAACCCCTAGAAATTCTTTGAAAAAATAATATACACACAAAAGCTTTCCACTATGCAAAGCCAAGGGTCAATAATCACTACACTATGGATCCTTGCAACTGGTAGAGAAACAACAGATTTAGGTGAAAGAATGATGGCTTTTATTTCGCTACCCCTTGAACCTGAATACACGCTTCATACAGTCAACTGTAAGTTGAAAATGCTATTAAATACCATAAATACAACTCTTGTAATATACAGGAAAAACCTTTGACGCTCACTCACAAATATGCCGTTCCTTTGCACTTCAAGCACAACTGGGTACTTCAGGACAAGGGGATTTGACCACACACTGTACCTGAGGTTGAAATTTTTTTAAAAATAAAGAAATATAATTTCATGAGCAAAATACAAGAGATGAAAAAGGAGATAATGTTTTAATCAATTTCTTTCTTTTAGAATCTAATCACATACATCCAGTAAAATACTAAATGTAAACGGTTTTTCAGGATTCGTCAACAATACTTTTGTTCCACTAAGTTATGAACTTCTCAAGGTTAAATAGTTACAAATGCATGATATTTACTGGAAAACTTTGTACATATTAAACATAATTTAATAATCACACATAAAAGTACTTACAGTCTACGTTTGTAAATAACCATAAAAATATTCAAAACAAAATCTTGAGAAGCTCATACACATATGTGCTTAAGTAATTTATATACAAAAGCTATCTGAATTATGTATGTGGTATAGCACACTGACCACCATTTATTATTACTGATGCAGGTGTCAACCACATAACATTAACACAGCACTGAAAATTAAACAATTAATTTTTACAGTGCAAAATAACGTAAATATTTAATACAATGTTGCAATGCTCCAAGTCTAACACATTCAAGCATCATGCTCACAAACCAACTCACAATTTATAGTACACTTATTTATATCATTCACCTGGTCTTGGAGACATAAGCTATTTATTACAGTTATTCTTTGTAAAGGAACCTTGCATACTCTTATCATTACATGCAACATTGTGACAGGCAATGAGAACAGTTTATTGGGTAGTAATATGCACTAAAATTCCTTTACAAAAAAATTAAAATGCTGGCCCACCCCTCTCTGCCAATACAGTAAACATGTAAAGAGCAAGAACGTCAGCACTGCAGAGGCAGACTGCAAGAACAACAGACAACTATGCAGTAAATAGGAGGTGGTTTAGTCGCTTCATTGCGACACTTGTCCCCACTATGAGTCCTCCGACATAAACGAGTTCTGAGACTTCAGCTGTTCCAGTGTTTTGATTTGCTGACGCAGAAATAATATCCTAAAACAGAAAAGAAATACAGTCACTACAAATTTTTATTAGTACAACAATTTGTGTTATGTGCAGCTTCCTGCTTGAACATGCAGCTTTCTTTAAGATGAAAATGTTTCTAAACCAATTTATATGATGTGAATAAAGTAATGAACAATATCCATAGTAATATCTATGTATACGAAAACTGCATGATAATCAAGATTTGCAGACACTTCTCTGTTGGCAAATCTAAATCTGTTAATATTAGTTTAACATGACCGATTGCTGTTTACTATTATTTAATTTTCTACCACAACTGGACTAACGGTAAGATAAATAACACTTTCACACATTAAATGATATATCTAAATTTGACAACACAAACTTAACATAATAATTAAAATAATAATAACTTTCTGAAATTATTTAAATTACAATACAATTTAGGTATTTATTAAAGTCAGTATGAACCACAAGACCACAACATGTGACTAGACTGTGGTCAAAACTTCATAGTGATGGCTCTATAGTACATGAATAGCTATTATTTCAGTTACAATAATTACTTTTGTATTAAACTCCCTTTACTCTTGCTTTAGAGCTTGAGTAAACAAATTCACGTGGATTAACCATCCTACAAGCACTGTGTCAGTATTCTTCTGATAGTAGTTCCCACTTATAAAACTTAATTGTTGCAAGTCCATTTTTTATCAACGGATGAAATTTTTATCTCGCAAGACCTTAATTGTTTTACTACAAGATGTGCATTTTCTTATTTGTTACACGACAAAAGATTACAATTTAAAGTATTCAAACAGCATGGCACGATGCAAAAGGTACAAGGCATAACTAGAGACCTGAAAATTTCGCGTTCGCGATAACGCGAAAAATACCGCGAAATTTGATATACGATACGAAAATATGCGATTTTCGGAATGTTTGACTACAAGTCGCGAAAAACGCCAAAATTGTATTTTTATTCCGCGAAATCCGGCGTTTTTCTTGTTTTTATATACGCATTTACGTATATCTGTAGTACTAGATAACAA
>PNEQ01002391.1:11069-24544 GCA_003012365.1 Medauroidea extradentata
AAATATGTGACAAGTAAAAACATTGCCTATTTCAATTGTTCTGAAGTTTTTGTGAACCTTAGCCTACGTGCTGGAAATAAAAATAAGATCGTTTTTCCACAAAAAAATAACACCGCTTTTCAGTTAAAATAACACCGCTTTTGAGCAAAAATAACACCGTTTTGGCTGTGTCCATAACACCGCCATCTTCAGGTCTCTAGGCATAACTGTTTTTGTGGAACGGCAATTCACTTGAGAACAAAAAATGTAACTGTTTTTGTGAACTAGCAATTCACCTGAGAACTACATTGTTCTACGAGACAGTATGGATCAGCTCTAGTATGGGACAGTGGTGCCACCTACAATGTGTACTGAAGTCATTTACAAAAGTAACTATTAAATTAAAACTTGCCAAAATGTTTAAAGATTGATTTTAATCATTAACAGTTTTAATTGTTAATACCAAGACTGCTTGTAACAAGGTATCGAAGCCATTATATCTGGTACCACATTATATTTAAGGCCTTGTGAACTTAAACGGCTATAAAAAAACTTGCAGAGAAAAATCAGCAGTGAAAACCACACCGCTCTATGCCATTCCGTTCTCTCATTATGCCTAGATAACACAACGGCAGCTGAGAGCCGTAACGTCACACCACCCAATACGGCCAGCAGCACTCGCGGTGCGCCAGTATGCGCGGACATGGCGCTAGATTGTTTGCAGTTTTGTACGTGCTACTGTTCTGTTTACAATGCCTAGGTGTTGTGTTGTTAGCTGCTTAAAGACTACAAATTCAGGGCTAGATATTACTGTTCACTGGTTTCCAAATTGTGAATGATCACCAGCAAGATTTAAAGTGTGGCTAAATCGTATAAATCACCGTAAAATGCTTTCAGACACACAGATGCCTCAGAGTGTTGCCCTGGCCACCCAACTTTGGTCTATGCAAGTCTATTGCTTGTAGATAATTAAATTGCTAGTTGTTATACAACTGTAAGTTTCAGGAACATTGTTTTAGTAAGATTTCTGTGTTTGTTGTTTTAAGCCTAATGATAGTTTAGGAAAAGCCTTTTGGTTAATTAATTTAAATGTTATGATTGCGCTGAAGAGGATATCAACTATAAAACCCACTCTTTAAATGTAAAACCGCTACTGGGCCTGGAAAAACAGTACAGTAAGAGAAAATCGCGACTGGATGCAATTGCTATTGATTAGTATTTTATTGTAATATTTTAATACAGTATTAAAAGATGTGTTCATAAGCTTTAAATTCAAATTATTTTGAGTTCTCAGTTTTCTGCTGACACATGAATTTAAAATAAATATGTCCTGTGTGGATTTTCTGAAACATCATAAAAATTCAAGCAAGTTTGGAATCTTCAAAATTTTACGAAATATTGATGTTTTAAAAGTTATGGCAGTTAGAAGATTCGTGGTGTTTAATTTAAATATAAATGAGTTCAGTCAGCCTGGTCGTTATGCCGCAGGTGCGACACCAATAAGGGTTCACAGAGGGTACTGCAAGGTGTGTGCTGCCAGCAATATATTATGCCAAACCGTTAATATTTTTTATTGTAATAATCATCCAGTAATATAGCGAGATACATCATAGTCCTCAATGGAATTTTGCCAATTTTTCTGTAATTTTAGTTTATCTAAGTTTACTTATTTTATATCCAGACACCGGTTACTAGATTCTACTAAAATGTTCTACAACATTTTACCTGAAGGGAAGCTGCCATGGCATCTTCGGACGCCATTGCGGTTACCAAAGCTGGTCACTCTGATCTGGACGGTCGAGGGAGACAGACGTGCGTTGCGTTGTGTGAACTTTGCACGTGGTGAGAAATAAGTGAGCCACGAGGCGCAGACGAGAGCCAGGGGGCTACGATGTAAGGCAATGAAAAGAACTTCTAGTAACTTTTAACATGGTTTAACGTTTATCTATTGATGGGAACATAAGGCGATATTGACTGCGTGGCCGGCCCACTATCGGTTAGTCAGGGGTTATGTTTTAGTTCAGAAAGTGATAGCTTTCTTTAATTTTTGTTTCGTTTGATTCAGTAACCTTCTGTTTTATTTTATGTTGATGTGGAAACGTAAACTATGTCTGTAACGACGTAAGTGCGGTTGTATTTTCTTTAGAAGAAAAATAATAAAAATGGGCTGTTCATTGAACCACGTGTTCTTTGACTATTGTTCAGTACACATCCGCCCTTCGATACCACATAGAACCACTGAGATAAGAGCGTACCTCACCGCTGAGGCCGGAGAAAGTGTGAGAGTTTATAAGTTGATATCTGTACACCTATAGCATGGGAGGCCCGTACCACCACAGTGAGAATACAAAAAAATCTTGAAACACACTTATTTAATTTTTTACTTATGAGATTAGAATTCTGGAGCACAATTTTTAAAACAAATTTTAACCTTTTTATCACTTAATAAAGTAAATTTTGAAAAATGCTGATGTAAGTCCTTGCTTAAAATAGTTACGTTATTGCATTACAGTATTTGCTTTTTAATACAGTCAGAATTTGTTAATAAATACCCCGTTAATCTCTATAATACAATGTTATGTTCTGCCCCTTCAATTCATACACACTAACATAGGTTATATGGTTTGTGTATTACGAAATAACATTAATATGAAATACATAGTTGTTTTTGAGACCAGCAAGAGAAAGAACTAATGAAAGAAGTTATTTAATACGAACTTCTAAAATAAATCAACGTATGACGTCCTGTCTATAACTAGTGTTTTCAGCTCTTGGTCCAAGGCATCATACAGAATTTCAAACGGAAATACAGGAATAGCTTGTCTCATTTCTCATTTGACAGACAAAGTTGTAGAATCCATGGCGCAAGTGGAATACCACATGTTATGACAAAGTTTCTAAAGCCTGGCAAGCATTATCTTGATGATAGTCTGAACATTTTAGGATATTTATAGTATTATTTGTAATTATGCTATATAGTAAATTTTTTTTGCACTGTTCATAAACTAATATATAATTTTTCCTCTTGAAAGTATTTTAAAGCTGTTTTTAAACTATACAGTCGCATTAACAAAAAATGTGTACAACTATTATTCTTATAGCAGTACTTTTTGCACTTTTGTCAAAGTTTCATTAATACAAAATTTGTTTATTACAAAGGGGCAATATTTTGGTCCCTTCACGTTTGCATTAAAGAGTCCTGACTGTACCTTAATTCACTTAGCTATTGATTCATTTAACGTTATTTAAAACTTGATGCATTTGCATTGGTTTCATCACAAGTCGTCTTGCCATGCACCATCCATCTTGCACATTTCCATCCTCCTTCTACCTACTTTACTGTCACCATTGACACCATATTACTACTGTATACTCCTCCAGACCACACATTTCTCCTCCCACAAAAGATTAAGTTAGATATAATTTTTATAACATGGGAATGATTCCGAAACAATACCGGTTCAAGTTATTTTTTATTTTTGATTGTTTATTTATTTCAATTTCTTTTCAAGATTAATTTCAAGGGATAAACAGATTGAGAATGTCAGTTTTGTTCAGCTTTTGTCAAGGTTACGGTTAAGGCTCTGTTTCAGTCGCCATATTGAGTTTTATTATTTTTCGCTTTTTTCTAATTCTAAGAAGAAAAATGTTAAATATGCGATTATACCTCAAATTGCATTTACATTTCGCTACAGTACAGACCTTGAAATTTAGCTGTTAACACATAATTACACCACAAAGTGTGTGGAAAATATTTTTATATTCATAATTTGCCCGACAAATTGCGAACTAACTATACACTACTAGCTCTATTGCAGTGCTTGTATTGTAGCTCAAGGTACTGTAAATAGAATTAGCGGTATAGTCGCTGATTTAAAATTTTTCTTCTCAGAATTCCCAAAAAAAAAGTGAAAAATAATAAAATTCAATATGGCGACTGAAGCCGAGCCTTAACGTTAAAACAATAGTGAGTTGTCCTAGAATGATCTATAGGATTCCTTTATGCTTTTAACGAAATGAACTTGTACAATGATGGAATTAATTTGGGTAACATCCCTCATCCCGGCACCCACAAGGCCACAAGGTTATATTATAAATGCAGAATACGCAAAGGATGCCTAGCAATACAAAGCAGGGCAACCCTGGTGCACACACTGGCACCTTACAACAAGACAGTTCCCCATCCATTCTATACGTGTACACTTGGAGGGAGAAGCAGGGAGGAGATAGTTGACCTAGTTACCAGTCACTCCTCACTACAAGCCTTACTTCGCCCTCCCGGGAGGTTATGTCAGTGATCACATTGCTGCAGTCTATCGCTCGCTCATGGTTGAGGTAAGACCTTGCAAGTAAAGATTCAGACAAGTGAATAAGGACTTGTTTACAACCAGAAGACTGTTGAGTAGAAGCACACATTTCCCAAGCAATTACAGTATGTACTTGAATCTCAAGACTTTTTTTAAAAAACCGTGGGTGCGTCTTACAATAAACTACTAGTGCTTTTTATAGCCAAAAAAGTGAAAAACTATTTTTTGGATGCTTAATATTCTTACGCCTTTTGTTACAATGTGCTTCCTATTTGCTTTAATTATTTAAATAAAATTACAGTAATTAAAATAGTTAAAAATGAATGTAAGTCTAGTCACAAGCATGTCCAGCTGAACGTACCAGACGATATAAAACATGTTCCCGCTTGAGTAGCACAACTTATACTGAACCAAACGTCACACAACATTACAGCACTAGATTTTTAAATCACCGTATATTTTATTGCTGATTGAAGGTATTAAAAATACGACAAATGAAATGTGGTAACTAAACAAATTAAAAAAATAAGTAACCAAAGTGAAAAATCACTGTCCACTAATCACACAACGTATGTGGAGCGCATGGTCGTTGGAACAAGGCGTCACTTCGGAAGTGGTCGGACAGCCTCGGCCGGACTCTGCTCAGGACATGGACAAAGAGTATCGTTGTGGGAGACATTCCGCTCTGCAACATACGCTGAGCGCTAGAGGTTAACGCTGCTGCAGATAACTCCACTTATCCTCACTCACATCCGACAAATTATTATATATGATTTAGAAAGATGTAAACTCGTAAAAATAATTTAGGTAGCTAAATTCTTTGTCTTAATGCTTGAAGCCTGTTGTCAGTACATACAACAAAGTTTTCTTGCCACGGGTGTTTTTTATTTCTGGTGTTCAGAATTTGGGTTTTGTACCTGCACAATAATAAGTTATGTTGTATCCTGCTGGCGTGTCATCAGATTCAGTTATATGAAGAAACAGTTTTTAGCTACATCAAAGGACATCCAAAAGTGTGGTGCACTTTCAGTAAGGTGATATAAGTATCATACGATAGGCCTATTGTTGCAACGTGCTTTGTGAAAAAACATGCACATTGATTTAGCATAATCACATTTAAAAATTAAATATTTTTAATTTTAAGAATTTTGTTTAACTTTTGTTAATGCTGAATTCATCTCAATAAAAACTTATGTTTCTTTTCAATTTCGTAAAAGTTTGTACATTTTCTTTCACTTTTGTTTAGTAAGAAATAAGTCACTTTCGTACAACCCTAGCAATAATTGTAGGCCCACTACTGCAATAGGACAGGCGCAAATTTGTACAGTCAACCTCATGAGTAAGGATGTGGCAGAAATCATAGAGACAACAGAGGAAAGGACGAAATAGTATTCTATGGGGCTTTATTACCGTATTTCATCGCACAATCGTCACCATCGTGTAATTGTCGCATCTAATTTTTGAGATGACAGAAATGGTAAAAATACTCTCATTGCATAATCGTCGCACCACAATGTTCTGTTTACATTTCTGCACCAGACATATTAACAACGTTTTAGTACAAAGTATGACACTATTAGAACAAAATGGTTGCCGCAAGAATCAATTATAGTTAGTACCAAAATATTCCGCTGGAATGAAAGTGGAACATAACGTTACTAGTTTAACAGTCCGCCATCTTGTGTGTTTGTCCTGCGTGTGGACTTTCCCAACTGAACGTAGTATATAGATGACACGCAAAATAAAAACAAAGTGTGTAAACACTGCAACTGTAAATAACAGTAGCAGACTCGCAAAAGCTGAAAACAAAAACTTCAAGAAACGGAACTTAGAAAACTACTGGACTGATTGGTTGCCTAATAACCAAAGTGCCTATTTACCGGTAAATGTTTATCCACAATTTTTACTACGTTAGTACTGGTAAATAATGCTAATCACAAAATGTGTTCCCACCAAATGTGCGTATTTAATTATGCACAAAATTGGGTTGTCAAACAAAACTAACCAAACATACAAGGTCTAATACGTTATATAAATTTAGTCATTCTTTCAGATTTCATGCATAAATAGTTCTGCCAATATTGAGTTACATTAATATAAATAGGGTTAGTGAAAAAAAATGTCGCTTTAAAAAAATTTTTTTACCACAGGATTTTTCCTCGAATAACAGTCATACCTTTAATTTTTTGCATTCAACTTGGCAAAAAATATGTGACGATTATGCCGTGAAATACGGTATGTTCTGTAAGTTGGACAGTCTGCGCAGTGGTACATTCTGACAAGAGTAGCGAAACACTATCTTCGTATTATGTAGGTCCCATGCTGTCGTCCACCGCCGAGTTGCGTAAACTGGGTACGTACTTAGTTGTTTGATTACATGCTACGTAGCGATGAAAGACTACATGTATGCTTGCTAGTTGATACGCAACACAGCACTGTTTGGCCACACATGCGTAACTCAAGAGTAATATTGCTACCAGACTTTCTAAAAGATTTAAAAGAATGTCTTTTCTGGCCATTTTAACTATGATACTTAATATTTTAATAAATTTTTGAGATGTTATTACGGTTCCTCAAAGCCTTTTTGTTATATAACTGTTTTCAACATCCCCAGGTTTATTAATTTCAAGAAACGTACATAAAATGTGTGCCTACTCCTTAAAAAAATACTGGAGCACCAATGAAGTTGGCTGGTAATTTAAAACTTCAAATAATATTTTCAAAAGATCTGATGGTTTGCAAAATTCTCGACACTGTCAAATTCCCTGATGATTTGATGATTTTTCCCTGAAATCTTCAAAATCCCTGACAATTACTTTTTTCGGTAGTGGACACATTGGTAATATTGAGGGCACTGCTACAGAAGGTATCAAACCTGGAACAATATCACCCCTCTATAACGGAACATAATTTTATTTCAATATCATGCAAACAAATACTACACAAACTGTAATTTACGCTGACGTCGAGGTTTATGCCTATTTTTTTCTAAGGAAAGTCGTAGATACGCCAGGGTATAATAAAAATCATGATGCATCTGTTTGTCAAAAAAAATTGTGTACAATATATTAATGACACCCTTTCAAATAAGGATTCTTTTTCACGGAACAATGAAGGATCGTATATTTGAGAATTAACTGTAAAACATTTTCAATTCATAATTCACCATTACTTTATTCATTACTTCTGTATCTCGAATGTGTCAGAGGTAATAAGTACCTTGTTGTAAACCAATGCCCATATTTCTTTAGAGTTACTATTTAGCTAAGAACACTACTTCTAAAAAAACAACAAATATGTCTGCTTACCTTTGCTCTTGTAATGTGGCTTGGATTTCTGTTAACCTAACTATAGAACGTGCTGTCTTCAAGTCTGCTGAAACCCGTGTGCACTGCAAACTGCCCATCGTGTGTCCCTCCTCACTCAGTTTCTGTGCCTAAAACAAACATTCATTCTTAAGTAATGCAAAACATAAAACATCAATTTTTATATGAGATTGACCTTTGCTAAATAAACTAGTGATATACCAGTCCCGAAATTTTTTATTCTGATCTGATTCTTTAAGCATTTGATTTTAAGTAGTTTCAAACAAAATAATGTTATTTGGAATTGAAAAAATAAAAATTACAGTAGAAACTCGTTGCATCGTTTAAGTTTCCATCGTTTTCCCGTACCTATAGTATATTTTTGTCTGTCCCACAAATTTTCTTATTAAAACAATGTTTAAGATGTCCACATCAAAAGTTTTTGTATCATTTTTCCCGCATCCAGAGCTCTAAAGATCAGGTCCGACAGCCCAAAACTTAGGCGTATTGATTGTTTTTAAATTTAATTTCAACATACGTAAAATTTAAAATGAACAGTTCTAGCACACGTTAAAAGACAATGATGGCTGCTCATAACGTAAACATGCACAGCCAACTCGTTCGCCATAACATACAACTTATGCCGACAGAAATTACTAACCTAAATGAAATGTTTGACTAACTGTGTAGGTGTACATATATTTATTGTTTGCATTCAAAATTTATTTCTTTGACACTGTAGTTATCGTTCCCAGTTTATTTTCATATGCCATCAAATTTGACTGTAAACAAGAAAGGTGCCAAATCTGTGTTGATTAAAAGTATTGGAAACAAGAAGGCCAGAATCACAGCGATATTGTCAGTGTTAGTTGATGGACAGAAGTTGCTACCATAGGTTGTGCTCCATAGGAAAACAATGCCGAAAGAAAAACTACCACCAGGAATTGTTTACAGGTGCAAGGAAAAAGGATAGATGTCCCAGAAATCGTGACTGATTGGCTCGACTGTCTGGAATCGTCGGCCAGGGGCATTATTAAAGATGAGAGTAATGCTTGTCTTATATGCATTCCGAGGTCACTTGACACCAATGGTCAAGAAAGAAGCCGAGACTATGAACTCAGACTTGGTAATAATTCCAGGGGGGATGACGTCTCAATTATAAGTCCTTGATGTTGTCAATAAGCCTTTTAAGGAAAACCTGCAAAAGGAGTACAATGAGTGGATGCTTTCTGGAAAGCATCAATTCACTCCAACTGGCAGGTTGAAGAAACCTTCTATTGCAAATCTTGGTCAGTGGATTATTGCTGCTTGGGATTCCATCAACTCAGAGAGCATTGTCAAAGGGTTCAAGAAATGCCGCATTTCAAATGCGATGGACGGAACTGAAGATGACATCCTATGGCAAGATGACCTTGTTTAACAGGGTCCTAGTATCAGTCAAGATGACGACAGTGATACTGATGAAGATTGGGATGATTAGAAGTTGTTTGTGAAAAATTTGTCATTTAAGCAAAGAAACATAGTCAAGGTTTCTGACAAGTAAATTGGCATGCAGTGCGTAAAACTGTGATCAATGTACAGTATTAAGTTTGTTATGTCTCCCATTAAAATTTTCATTTGTGTGTACATTGCTAAAATTGAGTTAATTTTACATATTGCTGGTAATTCAGTACTGAAATATGCTTAAAATTGTTTTTCCTATTTACAAGCCTGCAAATATTGGTGTCAGCCTGTAATCGAGGTCGGCCTCTTTTTGGGTAAATACAGTATTTTATGCAACTCAATTTAGCAATCACTCGCAACCCTATTGTGAATTACGCCGAGGTATTGTCAGTTCTCGTTAACCAACGTTAAATGATACTACAGTGTATGTGGCGAAAAGGTTAGGACTCCCGTCGTTGACTTTGAATTCTATCATAGCAAAAAAACTGAAATACGCGACCAAGCAAGCAAGTTCGGAACTTCAGCCAAAAACGGAAAACTTGAAGAGAATCGACTTTCGCTGAGCTAGAGGTAGTACTGTTCAAGTGGTACCAGCAAACTAGGGCATCAAACATTCCTATAGATGGTTCCATTCTGAAAGAAAAAGCAAATAGCTATCCGCCTGTCTGTCGACAACTTCTCTGCTTCAAATGGATGAGCTACAAGATTTAAAGAATGACGTGGATTGGTTTACAAAAACGCTTGGCGGGAAAGCAGTTCCATTAATGAAGATGTAACAAAGGATTGGTTTTCAAAGTTACAGGACATTATATAAAATTATGATCCTTGCAATATATATAACGCAGACAAAACAGGTTTGTTCTACAACTCTCTTCCTGACAAGACATTAACCTACAAGGAAGAAAACTGTCATGGTGGAAAACACTCAAAGGAAAGACTGACTGTACTGTTGTGCTGTAACAGTGATGGCAGTGATAAACTGCAGTCCTAGGTTATAGGCAAGTTGCAGAAACCTAGGTATTTTAAGAATGTAAAAAAATTACCAGTGCGCTATCATGCCAAACAAGAATTTATGGGTGACTACCTAGTTGTTTCTCTCCTTCCTTCGATACCTGGACTGTAGTATGGGGACTAAATGTTGAAAAATACTGCTTTTTGTGGACAATTGCTCTGCACATCCACCAGGCTGAGGAACATTAAAGACGTGTTTTATCCACCAAATTGCACAAGTTTGTGCCAGCCGTTGAACATGGGTATTATTAAATGCATGAAGCAATGGTACAGGAAGATGCTTGTCCAGAGAGCAGTCTTCGTGATGGATGTCAAAAATGATGGCAGTCAGCTGAACATAAAAATAAATGTGTTGCAAGCAGTGTATTATATAACAGACTCATGGAAGCAGGTATCACCAACTACAATCACAAAATGCTTCATAAAGTGTAGAGTTGGGAAGGACATGGCAGACGAACCTGTGATGGAGGTCTTGGATGAGGACAGCAGTGATAATTTTGAAGAGAGCTTCGTCAAAATTAACACTCAGAAAATTGGATTTGACACACACGTTACATGTGACAGTGATCTAGCTGTCTGTGGTGTTCAGTCACTGGAAGAAATGTGTGCAGAAGCTTGTGGTGAGGATATGTAAGCACCGACGAGGAAAGTGAACCTGCAGACAAACTTTCTAGTGCCGTCCCATCATTTTCTGAAGCATATTCAGCTTTTGAAAAAATAAGGTTTTTTGTGGTTCTCAAATGAGGTTTTTTGTGATTCTCAAGTGCTAAGTGAACGTGAACAAGAAACTCTGCCCAAGATGGACAGCATGTTTATTAGACTGAACCAGACCACCAAGAAGAGGCAGTCAACATTAGAGGAGTATTTTAAAATGAAATAAGTGAACTGACCCAACATGTCAATTACATTAAGTTTTTTTTCCAAGTACATAGTTTGTGTAAATACAGGGGGCACATTTATTTCTACACTACATTTCTACTACACTTAATTGGAAGGACGGACATGGTGAGTGTTTGTAATACAGCATCATTTCTTTAAATGCATGTCATTTTGTTTAGTTATAATTTTTTCGCTGTACCTGAGGGTTTTCCAAATAAATTATCTGAACTTTCATAAATAATAATGTGTAATGAGTTTTCTTATGTTTTGTCTTGTGAATCGGCTCAGCACATAAAAATACAACTTCAGATTTCAAGGTTAGGTAAAAAAAAAAATAGAGGCAAGTCAACATGCATAGTTGGTCCGCAAACAATTATTTTTTTTCCTCTGGTCCCTTGAAAAACGATCGATAGATTTTGTATTGTATTATTTTCAAAAGTTAACATAACTGACTCAAATCACCAGCAAAATCTCTAAAACAAATTCTTCACATAAGTAAACATATTCTCTACAACAAATTAGAAGTTTGGTCCCACCAGACACTCATAAGAAAAATGTACGTAACTTTTTCAAATCCATGTCCTAAAATTTGTTATTGTGCTCATTACAGTTAAATCCACTCAAAAACGAAGAAGGACCACATATGTTACTGATGTGTAAAACATTGTCTTCATGTCACATTTAATGCTGTTTCATTAAGTTAATTTTCCAAAGTATTGGCAAAAATGTATGCAGTAAACAAATTTCACCCATTATAGATACTTAAAACAAAGGCTAGCTGTACTTTGACAATATGGTTAACCACAACCTTAGTGACCTGCTCTGGTGTGCGCACACAATTATTTTAGTGATGTATAAACATATTAAGTTTTTTAATCTTACAATTAGCATGTTTTACAAGTGATGCACAGATAACACTTTACCCATTACCAAAACAATACTGACAGTGATAATCTAATCATTAGCTAATATCAATACAGACAGATTACAGAATATTTTCCCTCACATTTTCAGCTAAATTTAAAAAATATTAGGTGATATTCAGAAAAATTTTCACACACCTATATTATTTATTTTTGTTCTACCAAAAGTAAATACATCACAATTGAAAAGAAATACAAACATGAATTCACGCACAAATATTTACGTTTAAAAACACCTTCAGATTCTTTCCATAGATTATAGCCACAGGACATCAACAAGTTGGCAAGTAGTCCGTGCTAGAGCTACTCACGGCCTAAGAAAAAGGCGCTGGTGTTGTAAACCTTATATAAATGCCGTCATGTTGGAAATATAATGAATTCAAACACCAATATCATGGATTTCAGTCAAATTTAACCACCACCATCTTGGAATAAAATTTAATTCAAGTATCGCCATCTTAGAATTTAGTTCTTTGGTACACTGGAACTAAACAAAAAGGAGCCAAATTACATAGGTAGTGGTACTGAAATACATAATTACGATTAATCTGTAAAACGTTACTATCTGTGATTATCGTTAATTGGTATCGCAATTAGTGCATCACTTTTTATAACTTAAGTAAAATACTGGGTTATAATAGTTCTGAATAGGCCTAGAAGTTTTATTATTTAGAAGACTTAAAACATAAGTACTAATATTCATGACGATATATAAAATTAATACAGTACATTCACCACAACCTGAATATCTTCCTATCCTATAATCTGCTTGTCCAATGGTCTTGGAAGGAAAGCCTTCCTTTTGGAGTTTTGAATCATTCATAACCTGTGAGAACAATACTAAATTTATTTTAAATATGTATTGCAAAAATTTTGCAGAGGCAACCTGAAAGATTTAATTTAAATATTTTTCTGAATTATGTAGCATTCCCGCATCTAGGTCGATACATACTTTTTAATGGCTAGCAAGCATTTGTTTTACTAGGTAAATTAATGGGCTGTGGTAAAAAAAAAAGTGGAAAACCGTTCAAAACACAAGACTGACCGAATGCATTAACGAAAAGATGAGGCAAAACTCAGAGTAGTTCGGTAAAAGAAGAAACTACAATTTTAGAATAATTTAAGTACAACATTCATATCTTTTTCAGGTTAGAAAATAAGTTCATGGATGTAAGTACCTGACTGATACCAGTGGCATTTGCTAGCAACTTTAAAGGGTGAATATAGTCACCAAATGAACTGGTGTACCATATTTTTCATTTGTTTCTGTTTGAGATTCGTTTCCAAAAATTAAAAATTTTTAGAGCATAAAATGTGTACAGGAACGACATAATTTCTGACGTCTCAAGTAATTGCATGCTACTTCTGTTACTATATCTGAAATCACCAAAGTAATTAATATCCTACTTCAGACATTTCTACATTATTACTCAAAAAACTAATAAATTTGAGTTAACGTCTGCTCTTCCCCTTTCCATTTTTCTAGTCATAATTCAACCAGACAAAACAGAAAAGAGAACAGAATTCCACAACTTCCTAGGAAATATTTGGAATGACTTGGAGGGACAAGATACTAAAATGCAGTTGTGTCTTAATAAAACGGAATATAAACTGAATTACATTTACAG
>PNEQ01002391.1:24644-58011 GCA_003012365.1 Medauroidea extradentata
AAAAAAAAAAAAAAAAAAAAAAAAAAAAAAAAAAAAAAAAAAAAAAAAAAAAAAAAAAAGTATACACTTTTTCTGCTCAAGAATAAGATCTGATAATTAGAATGGTTCATGCCAAAAAACAAAAATAACACCACTAGCAATACAAGTACTACCCTCTCTCTGGCAGTTGCACACTTCTGTCAGGACAGTAAGTTCCTCATTACTAACATACAATATTAGATCATATAAGAATCAACTGAATACCCTGTCACTGATAACTAAAGACTTTACAACAGCATTTAAAGTTTGTCAAACATACCAAACAAAAGACTTCATGTCTTTGCATCATGCAACGATCTCCAACACCTGACAGATACACAAGATACACTTCAACTTCCTATGATATGTTACACAGACTTATTACAATAGTATACACACAAAATTCTGACAAAACAACATATACCCTACTATGTACTATAACTACAATACGTTCAGGTCATAATTTTTTTTTTAATTATGCCCACATTTACAGTAGTTTGTGAATATAAATCGTATACATTAACTAATTTTTGGCTTCACACTGTAGGACTACAAACTAGTATAAAGCATATTTTGTATAATTTACGTACCACACTGTGTTTTGTTTGCTAAAACTGCTTCAGGAACATGTGCTACTTCAGAATCAATAATAACATGTATTCAAAATAACTGTCTGTCAGTTTTAGTGTTTCACTGACATATTGAATAAATTATTACAACTAGAGAAACTAGTTTAAAATAAACAACACAGTACCTCTGTTACACACCGTTTATGCAAAGCTTTATATCAAACAAATAATGTACACAAAAACAGACTAGGAGAGTAGGGAAACCAATGAAAGAGAGAAAATATGTAAGACAAGCAAGTACACACATGCTCCTGCACAACACCATGCACACATACGCTCTTGCACCAATGTGCATACATGAATGTGCATACATGAATGTGCATACACGAATGTGCATACACGAATGTGCATATCCGAATGTGCATACATGAATGTGCATACACGAATGTGCATACATGAATGAGCATACATGAATGTGCAGAATTTTACAGCATACATGCTCACTACTGAAGGAATGTCTCTCTTATTTTAACAAACTGTTAGGTTTATAACATGTTTAGCAGGCACAAGTTGGGACATGAGGTTGCTTAACAGTGAAAGTGTACGAACAGGAATTCTCACAACCTTAATGGTGCCAGATGGCTACATTGGATGCAGCAGAAGTGTCATTGGCGGTTACACTTGGTTACTTCTTTATCTTGCAACGATACACCTTTCAAATGTTTATGTGTCACCATAACAAAGCAGCTTTCACAAAATGCAAGATACATGCAAAACACATGCGAGGTGGCTATTACAATCTCATGCAATAATTTCTAATGTGTTGTGACACGACTTTGGCACATGCGTGTGGTTAACTCCCACTTCACGGTAGCTTGTGGCTGGAAGGCACAAGTTGGGTGACTTAAGCATGGGAGACTAGTAGTACGATGCCTAGGAGAAATGAGGGACTCACCAGGCTTGGGTTATAGACCCAAGAGTGATATCTTTACGCACGCTGCATTATCGTTGCATCGGTTCACAATCTGTGGCATTGGAAGGAGTAGTCGTGCGCACAGCAAGGTTTCTCTCATAGGTCAGCTTTAGGACTATAAAAAACTGCTGCAGTCCAGGGTTTCTCATTTTTTGGCCAGCTTTCGCTGAGTTAAGTTCTGGTGGCTCATCAGGCTCTCCCTGACCCGCTGAAGAAGCGTGAAAAACCTACGGACCCCTATCTGTTCCAGTAAGTTTTAAGTTCTGGTTGCCTTTGAAACAGCGTTGGAGTGGTGTGACATAGTCGACCACTCAGGTAATGTAGCGGTAGTTAGTAATGCAGTAGCAGGTTAGGTTGCAATACAAGGGCAGTCCAGAATCACCACATTGGATACACAAAGTAAAAACAGTAAGTACAGAATAAATTACGATCCCCAGCGGAGATAAAAAGTTTCTGTTCTAAATAGTGTGGCTTATCCTGTCCCCAACCATATAGATAAAGCTGGAGCGGCAACAAAGATAGTTGCTACACGCACGTGGTGGCAGCTGTAGCGTAAGGTAGTAGGCGCTGCCAGTAGGGCTCCACAAACTCACCTCCACAAGAGGTGGAAGGTACTGTATCGTAGTCAGGGCAGTTATAAGCATGGTAACTATTACTTGCTTGAGAAAAAGGGACGCATGGATAGACCTGTCTCGCAAAAGCAAGGTGGCAAAAGACACGCAGGCAAGCAAGCTCAGAATGTGGCAGTTGTCTATGTACACGCTCACCTGCTGGCTTGGCCCAGGAGCCCAGTTCCAGCAGTAGCAGCAATGGTCGCAACAACAGCAGGGGCAAGATTGCCAACAAGTTGCACGTGTTGACAGGGTTCCCAGCTTTGCCCAGTAGAGCCTCCCCATCCCTAGTTCCCCATTGACATGCAGGCTGTGCAGGTACAGGCTCAGGCACAGCTTCAACAGGAATGGCTAAGGATTGAGAGGCAATGTACAGTGCATCAAGGAGTCGGGATACACTATCCTCTTTGCAATTTCTCGAATGTGGAAGGAACCCAAGGTGCAGGTGGAAGCAGAACTCTGGTGTCAGTTGTCTCTGGTTGTAAGGATTGAGTACATTGTTCAACTCAACCCGACCTGCCAGAAGAACCCTTTACGAGATAATAACACCTAGAGACTATATCTAACATACCTACTTTCAGCTAGTCAAACCTCACTGATTTTATATTTTTAGATTTTAGATGTTCAAACTTCGGTACTACAAGTATGAATTAAGAGACATTTTAAATTATGACAATTTTGCAATGCACCATGAATTTCTACATTAAGTTTCAGGTAAAATTTTTTAAATTTAGAGTGGTGATTCCATCCTGACATTTGTAAATACTAATTGTTCAAAGCTCTGGTGGAGATGTGAAACTAACCGCTAGTAAAACATTTCGTTGTAACTAACTACCAATTACATAAATCAATAATATGCAAAGGAGCAAATATTTATGTATGCACCTTACCAAAGAACTGTAAACACAAACATGGCATCTATGGAACAAACTGCATCAGGCAATGCTGTCCAGTCGTTGGTTCTATGTTTGTAGTCTAGACACGTGCGTCACTCTGTCATATCTGCTAAGTACGTGTGTACTACATGTCCCCTTGTGACAAAGTTTAAAATAATAAACGTGTACGAAGAACTTTCAATGAGCAAAAGTGAAATTAACAGTGGTAGGTTTAACCTGAGCTTGTAAACACTTTTCACTATTCTAAACAATAAAGAAAAAATCAATGTTGCATTTTACCAAGGTAATGAACTACGATATAGCAAGACTTCACACAGTGCTGATCGCTCTAAGCGCAAAACTGCTATTTTAAAATGGTTCAGTCAATAAGATAATTTGGGTCTGCCTTTAGATAGGCCAATGATTAAAACCAAAGCCATAGAGTTGGCCCAACAATTGAAGATTCTGTCTGTACTAAAGGCTGTCTACAGCTGTTCAAGTTATGAAGGGGAATCACGAAACACAAAATTTATGTTGAGTCCGTAAAACTGAGGGATGAGCAAGTCGATGACAGGTTTCCTGTTCTGACCCTACTTTTGAACAGATACCATCCAGAAGGTGTTTACAACAATGAATATGATGTATCATACACACATATAATATTATAATTTACTGCCAAGATAAACCACTTGCATTGAAGAGAGACAAGGCAGAGAGGTTAAGAGTAGCAAAGCATGGCTAATAATGATGTTGTGCACCAATATGGCAGTGATAAACTCAAACCATTTATCATCCACATGTCACTTAAGTAGGGTTGTGTGAATATTCGAAACACCTAAAAAATATAGATAGTAGCCACCTTTCATTTTCGTGTTCAATTACAAATTAATGCAACGAAAATGGTTTTCGAAACAAATTTTCAACAGTACAGAATATTTGGTACAGTTATCGAGCATTCAATAACAGAAATACTAATTCTGATTGCCGTAATCACTGCAATTGAAAAGTCAGCATGGTTATTTTAATTTCACGTTAGCGTACGATCAAAACAGCAACAACAATCCACATTTGACTTACAATATTTACTATCGACCTGTGCTTCGATTTATCTCAGTGTGTAAACGCGTATCGATTCCGGTAACAGCCGCCACACTGTTTACAGCATGTAAGATGAGATTAATTTCAGATTGCCAAGTGATAAAAACAAAGGAAGAAAATTATAAAAGTGGATTGTATAAATCAGTTTTTAGGTAGCCCTGAACGTCTTTAGTAAACTGTAACTAATTTCCGTGGATTACGATATTTATTTCCTGTTGCTTTGTTTCCGTTATTCATTTCAGATATTGTTCGTTTCCGTTCGCATTTGCAGTAGTGCTGTAATCTTTAGGAAACGCATGTGGTTTTCTACGTTAAGGTGTACTATTTACATAAAATTTTAAAAATGGAGCAAGTGAAAAACGGCGACAGACCCAGAGGAAAACAACAAAAAAACGAGTGCAGTGTGGAATTTTTACACTGATAAAAAAAGGGAGACAGCGCCATATGTAATGAATATAATAAACAAATTTTGATGCAACAGGTAAGACGTAAAAATAAATTGCATTTTGAACATTTATTTTAAAATTATAGGACATAGTGGGCTTATGAATTTGAAACTTGTTTTCACAAACTAAATACAACAATTTTGATAAGTATGTATGTTCGAATATTCATACCTTTCTGTTGAAGTTTGGAATACAAGAGATTTGTACGCAAAATATTGTCATTTACACTTTGTGGATATTGTATCGGACTTTTCACACAAAGGTAGTTTTAATTAGGCCTATTTATACATTTTTGTTTTGAAACATTGTTACGCTGAATTTACTATTTTAAAAAATTTGCTAAAATAGCTGATTCATGGCATCTTGCTTACAAATAGGCCTAAGCTTAAGTTTATTTATTAATTCTTTTTTAAATTCTCATAGATAGATGTTAAAAGGAGTTTCACGAAATATTTGTGGGCTAATGCTAATTCATTTGCAGTTTAAGTATAATATTTTTGTAGTGTCAAGGAAAGTAATGTTATACTCTGGCATAAACTAATAGTAAAAATACTTTTTCCTAAACTTTTGAATAATATTAATTAAGACAAATTTATAATGAAATATTTTCGTTTTCGTTTTATTTTCACGAAAATTAATCAACTTTTTATTTGTTTTCATTCAATATTTGCACAACCCTACAGTAAAGCCATGTGCATTTCGATATACCATGCATGTTCACAGAGACTGAAAAGGTGTGGATGAAGTCCGAGATTTTCAAGCAGTGGCTGCATTCACTTTATAATCGTATGGAGGTGAAAAATTGGGAAGTAGTTTTGATAGTAGATCATTGTAAAGTAAACACGAAGGTGGCATTAAGAATAAATGAACTTATTTTCCTGCAATTTAACTGAACAAGTGTGTCACAGCTGCTGGATCAGGGTGTTGATAGGCTTTTAAAGCATCACTTTCATTTCATGTTGGTAAATGTACTGTTGCGAAAATTATCATTGGGAAAAGATATTCTTGAGTGTAATGATAAGGGCAAAGTCAGTGTGTTGAGAACAAAATCCAGATCCAAGCCATAGCTGCGTGTTTATGGCCATACTGGCTTTCACCGACACCCTTAAGCTCAGAAACGGTCAAACAAGGTGCCAGCTGAAGAAAAAGCAATACAATAGCTTTACACGACATTCAAGAACCAGAAAGCTGGCGCTTTCTAATTGAGAAGATGGAAGTGAATCAAATGAATTTCAGGTGTTCATTGCAGCAGTTGACAATGTTCACATATGTTATAAATTAACAGATGGTGACCTTATAACACACATTGACACTAAATTATGAAGACGTGGCCCAGGACGAATTTGTTCCACTAATGCCTTTGCTAGCAGTTCTAGAAACTCTGGACACGCAATATTTCTACAAATCGTCACATGCTAGCTTACAGGGCCTAGCAATATCCAAGCAAGTCAAAAAACCACTATTTGTTTTTTCTTTTTCGTAAACGTGCAATTGTGTAGTGAAGTGAAAGCTATTAAAAAATGTGTTTTTTAATGAAAAAATGAGAAGCTGATATGTCCAACAATTGTTAGTGTTCTCTCATTCTATTCATATTTGTTGAGTGAAATTTGTTCACACTTTATTCTAAATCGTCCACCCCAGTAATTTGTATTAAGAATACTCCAAAGGATTAAAGTGTTAATCAATACAAAGCTCGGAGTGAACAAGTTAGAATAAAGTGTAAACAAGCATGAATTACAAACATTTACTAATTACTTTCTTCTACTTTGAGCGAGTTGGCACTGCTGCCTATCTACTCTCTCACTCCCAGCTGCCATGTTTATCTTTAACAATATTCACTTATTGATTGTTTACATTTAACTGTATTGTGATAATGCTACAAATTATTTCCTGTTGTAGCTACGCCTAATATACGTATGTCTAACCTATTTTTCACAGACTACACAATGATAGCATAGACAATAGTCAATATCATGTACTATGTTCAGGATTTCACAACTTCCCTGTCCTTTCCTTCCAAGGTTGAATTTTTCTCATTTTACGTGCACATTCGGGCACCTGTCAATAAGACAACTTGAGAATCATTATCTCTGGCAACAACTTAGACTTTATGAACAACATGTCTGCATGATACACGTTCATGGAGTTGCAAGTGGACACAATTAATGCACAAAGCCTACAATGGTACATGCAAAGTTGGAAGTGTTATTTAGCATGAAGCAGCAAACTCTACAAGCACAAATTTACAAAAATATGATCATGCCTGATGAGCTGTGAGCGGCAACACAAGGAACACAAGATGTAACTGCAATGGCCTGTTAACATGACTAGATGTAGTTTACACAAGCAACAAAAATACCCATTTCTACCTGAAACTGAAAAGTAAATCCCAGCCAATAGATAAAATACAAAAATTTAAAGACATCTATCAAAAGAATTCCTGCTTCTAAGTAAGAAAACAATGGGGAAAATGCATGTTTTTTTTTTTGTAATTGCTGTTGTTTAACTGTTTTTGTACCAATACCATACTTGCAAAGTTTTATTGCTACAAAAATTATCTTAAGAAAGTTACAGCCTAATGAAATTAGCACTATTTGAACACCCACCAAAATCTGCTTCGGCCAGCCGATCCTATTGTTGTGTCGCTACCCAGGCACGAGTCAGTCCATCCCACGTATCCAATAGACTGTTTACTTAGCATCCTTCGTGCCAGAAAAGGATACAAATAAAGGAAATCACACAAAAGCAATGACTCTAAGATAAATGGTTCATTGTGCCAGTGTGCATGCATACGTCTCAAAATTCAACAGATAAGGTGTTCATTCGTGTGCCAAAGGACAGACAGGACAATGAAATGGTTCAGAGCAATCCGGTAGGATTACAGAAAAACCCTGTGTTTACATTTGTGAAGATCATTTCAAAGTAAGTATGAATGTTAAAATACCACTGTAATTTTTATTACAATGTGTCGAGAGTAATATTACACCTGCTTCGTTATCTATATTTTTCTGGTTTGTGTTATTGCTAGTCATATAGTTTTGTGATTATCAGTAAAATTCACTATACCGTATTTTTTCCCCAAGCACCAAATAATAAAATAAATATCATATTTATCATAAAGGCATAAGCATTGATGGCCCTCCTATAAGCTATTTAGCTTATTGTCAATTTTCTATTTTTCACAAAATGCTTTTTAGGGACCGTAATACCAATGTGTGCCAGTGAAAAATACAGTACATTACGTGTAACAAATACAACGCTACTAAAATGCTCATTTTCATTTTAACATATTCGGTAGCATTTATAAAACTGTGCCTATTGATTTTGTAGCACATCACACCAAAACAATTTTGAGTGCATACTTAACGATATAGCTTTTGTGAGAATTATTTGGAAACACAGGCCTCAATAGCAGCAGATATTGTAAAATTCTTCATTGCCTAATAAATATTTTTATTGCGTAACTTAGTTCTTTTAAAGACAAAGAAAAAAAAATCTTAGCCAGTTGTTGAATTTAAGAATATAAATTCTATTAAAATTACAGCATTTCCTTATTTTTAAATCATGCATGTCGTAAAAAACCTCATTCAGTGTATCTAATGTAATGAAGTAACAAATTATTCATGCACATAAACTTTGTTATTAGGTACAAGCAGAAATTATTTTTACTACACTAGACCCTCGATTTTACGAATACTGACGGTTCCATTTATGACATTCGTAAAATCGCCAATTTTGCCCCCAACCCCTTTACCAAATTTTAAAATGGCATTTTTTCCGCAAAGTATATCCAGTGGGATCTCGATTTTCGAGGCGTTTTGTGGAAAAGTAAGACAAGTTGTCATTAAAATATAAATTTATATCACAAGACTGACGTCTTCCGATTAAAATGGTACCCCTGAACGGTAAATATGACCGACCCGTGTCCTGGAGAAAAAAGAAAGAAAAATAAACACCAAGCACAGAGTGTCTTCTCGCGAATACATAGTCTGTCATCCATATCGTTTCACACGAAAAACTGCAAATAATAACTTGAATTTAAGTTTGTACCAGTAGACAAACGTCTTCCGATTAAAATCACACCTACGAACGATCGATACCACCTATCCACGTCACAAAAATAATAAAACACTAGGCACAGATGTCTGCTCGCGCTCGTGTAGTCTTGATGTCCGTACCATTGCATGGAAAAATAAACCTAAAAAGGCTTACATGACTCTTGTCACAAGAAACTAAAATTAGTGTCACACGCAACATTTTTTCGGAGGCCGCCAGGCTGGTGTGCTATCCTTTGCAACACAAAAATACTGTAATGAGAAAAAAAATCAAGTGAAGTTTGAAGACAAGCCTTTCTACTGGACTATGTTCGGAACTTGTGCCCTTTTAACGATGGAACACCACGGCAAGAGTCAAGTTAATGCAAAAACGGTGCCGTCAACGAGTCTAAATTTAGTCACTTATGCCGTTCTTACCCGTTGCCCAGTCGTGTTTACTTTCAAGTGGTCGCCTGGTTGATGTGTAGTGCTGATAAGGCATCCCACCCTCTTTCTTTGTCTTGCTTCTAGCTTGCAGTCATGCACGCATACGTACACACACACACTCTCTCCCCCCCCTTCCCTCCTAGGGCACAGTATTCTCACGCAGTCAAAGGACACGTTCGTCACGGAGAAATTTCATTTAGGCCGATGCCCACAATGTCGGCGCTAGAAATCTTACAGTCTGGAGGAGATTGCAAATCAAGAAGTTTCTCATTTCACCAGCAAAATTTTATAAACTACTAAAAACTGCAAAAACTCGAAAAATAACATACAAGAAATGTGATTGTCATTTTCAGTGGTTGGGTGCGGGTAGAGGTGGGAATACGAAAAATCCTGTGGTGCACACGGTAATAGAGATTATCTTTACCGCCATTATATACGCTTGAAAGCGGGCTGATATTGGCTAGGGGAAGGGGAGGGTTTCGGGTTGGATGTCTGCAAGATATTTTTCCGACATGGGGGGGAGGGAGGATATAGATTGAAGTTTCCTGGTAAACGCGTTGCAAGTTGTTTCCCACGCTGATGTTTGGAAGGTATGTGGGTGAGGGGGTGATCTGCCGGCCGTGTGACAAGCAGGTAACTCGAGCGGTCACTGCCTTGTTATCTACGAAGAGTAAGCTTTCACTTCATTAAGTGCACGGTCTACCGCAATTTTCATCCCCATTATTTTATTTTTTATTTGCACCAGACATTTTTTTCTTATTTCAGACACAAAATGTGACTAAATTTGACTCTTAAGAAATTTTTTATCTGTCATAGTTTTAGCGTAATGATTTGTTATAGTCATATTTTGCATGTTTCCGTTTTAACGACCACACTAAAACCAACTGATATACCAAACTCAAAAAAATTACAGTGGATAAACACATTACAGGCTACAACGACATGCTCATAAAATTAAAGAAAAAAAAATTATCTGTATTTTTAAAAAAATTATTGAATTTTTAAAATTGTAATTTTGAGTTTCAGCATTTTTTTTTAATTCGAATAATTTTTATTATTTATTTTTATGAGCATGTCGTTGTAGCCTGCAATGTCTTTATCCACTGTGATTTTTTTGAGTTTGGTATGTCAGTTGGTTTTAGTGTGGTCGTTAAAACGGAAACATGCAAATATATGACTAACAAGCCATTACGCGAAAACTATGACAGATAAAAAAATTTCATAAGAGCCAAATTTTGTCACATTTTGTGTCTAAAATAAGAAAAAAATGTCTGGTGCAAATGAAAAATAAAATAACGATGATGAAAATTGCGGTAGACCGCGCCCTTAAAAAGAAATGACGTTAGACAAACTGTGTAACGTACATAGTGCTCACCGGCCGAACGTTGCTCTCAGACGTACGCTCTCACATTTTCCAACAGCTTTAACTTTTTTTTTTAATTTTTTTGATTTTTTGACCGTTCCCGAGAGTATATTCGTAAAATCGCTACCTTCGTAAAATCCAGGGTTCGTAAAATCGGGGGTCTAGTGTAGTTGTATTAATTAGAACGTGATTTGTGATTAAAAATTTATGAGATTTGTATTAAGAAAGAGTAATATTACTTCACATTTTTATTTAAGATTCTATGTTTTTTTAAATGTATTTAAAAGAGTTATTCAATGACACAATTGTTTTAAATACAGTTATATGATGTATATAGTAAATGTACATTGTAGGAAAGAATTTATTACACTGTCCACTAATTTCGTCTACACTGTGAGGGAAACATTAGCCTAGTATTTTATGAACACCCAGCGAGCCATCACAAGTGCTGCTAGAAGCCGCCTGCCTTAGGCACGGAGACTCGGTCATCTTACTGTCTTACAAGCCGTGCCATTGCCCATCACTGTGATAAGCGTATTTGTAGGCTTATTTCCTGTATGTAGTGCATTGTACTTATTATAAAAATGTATCACACCAATCATGCAAGGCTTAAAATACAAACTGATGTTCGTTTACATACCTTGTACAATTTCATATTACACACTATTATGTGAAACTAGATTATAAAGGTGTTCATAGAACGACAATATTCTCAAAAGTTATTTAGTAAGAAAATAGATTACCACCACATTTTCTAACATGTCTGTATTTTAAAATGTGAATATACTATTAAAATTATATTTAATATAAACATTGATTGTTATTCAGGCCGTATATGTACTGCTAAGAATTGCGAGTGTAAGGTTTTCGATACATACCTTTGTAATTTAACCCCTTTTGTTTCTGTGCCGTCAAAGTAATATGAGTTTAAATAATTTAATACCATAACAGTATGATCTTGCTTTTACAAAATCGTTATCCATTTCTTCCAAATAAGGCTAATGGCACAAGTTGTAGCCGTATTCACAACGTGCCGGCCCCAAATATATACCTGGAGCCAGCGCAGCGAGCCCTGCCTGGGCAGTGACGTCAGGCCAATGCAGGAGAGTTTCGCTGTCACGTGATAATTGCTGCGTAAATCGCTAATTTTAAATAAAAATTTCTTGCTCTACATTGACTTTTATGCAAAAAAAAAAAACTATGCATATATATATATATATATATATATATATATATATATATATATATATATATATATATATATATATATATATATATATATATATATATATATATATATATATATATATATATATATATATATATATATATATATATATATATATACTCCCATAGTTGTGCTAGAATTTGCCCCATGCAATAACAATATTTATCACATATGTATGTTGTCCATTAATAACATGACAAAAGTCAATAAAAACAATGTGCACCGGCTACTAAGTGCAAGTGAAACAAACACTCCCTTTGCCAGCACTAATGGTGCAAGATCGAAAAAAAAAACCTATTCAAAATAACCAACTCAGCACACAAACATCAGAAAACCACACGGCATTTGTTTCAAAAGGTTGCTAAAATGTCAAATTGGAAATAACTACTACATACCACCTAGCTTAACAGCAAGGGCTTTTAATTGAATAAAGTCTGGGCTATGCAAAAAATTTCTCAATACCTCAGATTCTTCACAGGAGACACAAAACATTTTCCACCAGAAGCTCTTAGTACAACAGACTATTTGAAAAATAAATGAAATAATATGCAACATACCAGAAGACAAGCTTAACATTCCAATTCTTGCAAGAGGCATATCCACCAAAATTGTGGCCCATCTTCACTTATTAAAACAGCAGAGACGAAGTCACTGGGTTAAATGGTGCTGTTTATTGCAAAACAATCCAAGTTCTGCCTACCTTCAATGCAAGATGTATATCCATGTTCAACTGCGTAAGGTAAGGTCCATGAAAACTCTTGATCCACCAAATTCAGGATAAAATGCTTCTGGACTTTCCATGTGAGGTTACATCAACGTTGGTATGTTTTCATCTGGGCCTATAACACCGGATGACATGCAACAGTGCATTGCCAATACACCACTGCAAATTCCCCACGAGCAACGCTGTACGGTTGAAGTGGGTGGGTGTGACAGAAAAACTTCTCACAGTTGTGCCAGTGTATTGAACATCTTCCAAGAATTCCAAAGGTCTTCATCTTTAACCACCATTATTTCAATAACTATTATGTACTTACAAATAAGTACAGTATTTAATGCATGCCAACTCACTTTTGCAAATACATATAACAGACCCAGGTACATAAAGCAATACAATATTCTTTTACCATCTACTGTAGTGTACCCTAAATCACTGAGTACCAATGTTTAGTTATAGCATATGTTACAAAATATGACATGATGCTAACATACTCTTGTACTAAATTACCAATTTACACTAAGCCATTTTAAAATAATTCTTAGTTTCAAAGTTAACTGGCGCCTTTGCAAGATTAAGTGATATCAATGCAACATAAGAAACCATTACCTTTATAATGCCTGGCTCAACAACTATTAAGCACTCAACAGGATTATGAAGGGTCCTAAAGAGCACTGTTTACGTGAGATTCATGGAGTGAGCTAGGATACAGATCGACACGTTTAATTACGTTCACTGGTGCTCATTTATTTTTAATAAATCTGTTACCAGATGAAACATATATTTTCTGCATTGAGAAAAGAAGAATCTTACTACAGGAATGAAATTGTAAGAAGAAATTTACAAGATGTCTTCATTTGTTTCATGATAATGAAAATTCATACATGTTATTCACTGTTTTCAGGGTATTTAAAAAACTCCACAATATGTGGGCCTTACCAACATGAACAAAAAAGTCATTGGTGGCATAGGTTCGACTGTCCCACTTAATTTAACATGTAAATCCTTATCTTTATTCATACTGTAACTATAGGGCAAGCAGCAACCCTTAATAGGTATTGCTGGTTATTTATGCTTGGTAAATAACCATTTTACTTGCTTCTAGACTAGTGTTAGGTCAATTCCTAAAATATACTGATTCTGATTCCATCATTGATTCTCAAAACTGAGATTTGATTCTTCAACTTCGAATATGATACCACGGTTAAAGTTCTTAACTCTAACTTTGTATCCTCAGTCACTTTGAAACAAATTTCATTACAGCAAATCCATGAATTAAAAGTATTAACATCATAACACACGCACAGAAACAAAACTTAGCTTAGTTAACTTGTAGGAAATACGAGCTCCGGAAGACATAATTTCAAGAAACGGAATGGCAAATCCCAAGATGGTAGCAGGAGTTTCACATTCTGCGCCCCACCCATGGCAACTGCGGGAAACAAACGACACTGTACGGGTCAGAGCGCCTGCCATTTGCCGATAATTCAAGGGTTCGCTGGAGTCTTGTCAAGACTGCCAAAAGATGACGTTACTACTGTCATAGTCTGACGTTCATTCATGAAACATAAAAATAATTGCAAGAAAAATACTGTGTATTTTTAATACACTAGTAATGTTTTCCAGACTCCGTGTTAATTTCTAAGTACTAGTGAGCATTGCTCAAACATATCCCTTGAAAATGTATCCAAGAAATTTCCTTTGTGGGTTCACAATTTTGGAAGCAAGAAAAACTTACCCGGATCACTTCTGAAATAGATAAAGTTGAAATTTCATGACACCTAGCCTAACCTCGTGATTATATAAAAAATTCTTGACTTACTTGAAGCAACATTCTAAATACACTCTATAGCATTCGTACAAATACCAAATAGTACAACACAAAATGTTGTGCACAAATTATAATTTATTTAGTAAATATGTTATTGTGTAACTACAAGATACTAGACCCAAAATAACAAAACATAAAGGAAATAAACGAATATTCAACATAAGGTATCTTCTATCAACATTATGCCTTCCCATTATGTTTTCGTACTTATTAACATGTATATATTGATGATCATAGTATATATAAAATGAAGATTGCTACGTGTTAATTTATTATAAGTATCTCATTTATACAAAATGGAAATGTAAACATGGTCTATGGTGTATTCAGGGCCTAGAGATAAATTTTTCATCAAAAATGTTTATTTACTGACCACAAATGAATAAAAAAATGACCAATTTAGTGACTTAAGGGCACGGTCTACCGTAATTTTCGTCACCATTATTTTATTTTGTATTTGTACCAGATATTTTTTTTTCGTATTTTAGACACAAAATGTGACTAAATTTAGCTCTTATGAAATTTTTTTATCTCTCACAGTTTTCGCGGAATGGCTTGTTAAAGTAATATTTTGCATGTTTCCGTTTTAACGACAACACTAAAGCCAACTGAAATACCAAACTCAAAAAAATCACAGTGGATAAAGACATTACAGGCTACAATGACATGCTCGTAAAATTAAAGAATAAAAATTATTTGTATTTTTTAAAAAAATATTTAATTTTTTAAAATATTTATTTTTAGTTTCATCATTTTTTAAAAATACAAATAATTTTTATTCTTTAATTTTATGAGCATGTCATTGTAGCCTGTAATGTCTTTATCCACTGTGATTTTTTTGAGTTTGGTATATCAGTTGGTTTTAGTGTAGTCGTTAAAACGGAAACATGCAAAATATGACTTTAACAAGCCATTACGCAAAAACTATGAGAGGTAAAAAAATTTCACAAGAGCCAAATTTAGTCACATTTTGTGTCTAAAATAAGAAAAAAAATATCTGGTACATATAAGAATAAAAAAAATGGTGTTGAAAATTGCGGTATACCGCGCCCTTAAGTCTCGTATTCTCAGACATTCATGTCACTACACAAAAACAAAAAAAATTACATATTTTAAAGAAAGCACCAATTATGCCCAATAACAATATACTAAGCTTATATTAAAAAATCACAGAAAGCTAAATAAAACCCATATTATATTTATATAAATAAAGACGAGTACTCAAACATCTACTAATCTAACAATATGTAGACAGAGATGCACCTTACCTACAGAATCAGAATCAGTACTTATACATAAAGAAAAAAACAACACAGATGGGCAACACATTTTTCGTGCTGTTGTACTGTGATCAGTGTGCTCTGCTATCACTCGCGGCCCGAGGAAGCTGGCCTAGCCAACGAAACGTTGCAAAGCAAAGTTGCACGCAAACGCGACATTCCAAGGGCAACCTTCAAAGGTAGTCGCGGGTGGGTTTCAAAGTTCATGCGGCGCAACAATCTATCTGTCCGAAGGCAGACAACAATTTGTCAAAAACTTCCGACAGACTACGCGGAGAAAGTTCTCAACTTCCAGCGCTACGTGTTGCACGCACGCCAAGAGACTCCGTATCTGCTATCACAAATAAGCAACGCAGATCAGACTCCCGTGTATTTTGACATGCCCCACGGCAGCACTATCACACAGAAAGGAGAGCGAAGTGTACCACTGAAAAGTACTGGCAATGAAAAATTATGTTCCACTGTAATGCTAGCAGTTACAGCCGACGGAAGAAATTTGCCGCCTTACATCATCTTTAAGCGGAAAAATATGCCGAAAAGAGTAAAGTTCCCACAAGGTATACACATACGGGTGCAGCCGAAGGGCTGGATGGACACGCAGCTTATGCTAGACTGGGCCAAAACTGTCTGGGGTAGACGACCTGGGGCTCTACTCAAACAGCCTGCTTTACTGGTATTGGACAGCTTTAGGGGACATCTCATCGAGGAGGTGAAACAACACCTTCAAAAAGAGAAAACCCTACTTACTGGCAGTTATTCCACGTGGATTAACGTCAGTACTTCAACCGTTGGATGTATGCATTAACAAGTCATTCAAGGACCATATATGTCGTTTTTACAATGAGTGGTTGGCCAGTGACAGTCACGACCTGACACCCACGGCAAGTTGAAGCGCCCGTCCTTGGAACTTTTTGCACATGGGTACTGCGCAGCTGGGAGCTGATACCAAATGAACTGGTTGCCAAAGGTTTCAAAAAGACCGGAATTTCGAACGCACTAGATGGATCGAAATATGATGTGCTCTGGCAACAGGAGGCAGAAGATGACGAGGACGAGGCAGATTGTGAAGACACGTCTAGCGGTAGCGAGAGTTCCGACACAGAAGAAAGTGATTGATGCTGTGAACATGTGTTCTTATATTTGTTTGATATTTATATAATTTGGCATACTTTTAAATTTTTAGTGTTTTAGTGACTACAGCATTTCCAGTATTTGTTTATACTGTCGCAGTTCAATAATGTCCTACATCAAATTTTGATTAGTTATGCAAAGGTAAGTCAAGTACATTAAAACATTTTACCTCATTTTTTGTTCATAAATTGATCTTGTGTTAGATGTTTATCGGTGATAATAAACTTTTACCGTCAATCCAAATGTGTAAACAGTTACGCACATAAATTGTTTTGTTTTGAGTATGGTGTTTGTTTACATTTCTCTGTGTCTAACATGGCGGCAGACTTCTAGTAGCGCCGAAAAATACGTGAAATGTATTATTTGTACTATTTATGCAGAACAAATCAACTGCTCACTATAAGTTTATAACTTTAATGCTTTTTTATTGGTTATCATCATATTTACTTCATTTATTAACCACAAAATCTTCGCTTGTAGGCCGCATCCCCAATTCTTAGGTCTAAATTGGTAAAAAAACGTGCGGCTTACAATCGTGGAAATACGGTACAGTTAGTGAGTGATGATGCAGCTGTCTACTGCTGCAGGCGTGCCACACAAACACCAACGTATTTCCTGACAAAAAACGAACTAGTACTATAGCACGTACGAACCATCCCCCGTGGCACCAGCTATTTTCCAGTGTTGCGGTTAAAAATATAAATAAAACACACAAAATACATTTAAACACATTATTTAAACAATACATGAGCAAATATTTAAAAAACATATACCATATTATTATTCAATTTATTGAATGTGTGTCATAAGCACATGGCTATGTTAGCTAGGTACGTATGTTTGTTTACATGGCCACCTCTGTTTACAGTCCTTCGTACAGCAATACCATATTTGCCAACATATAAGACTACTATTTTTACATATTTTTGGCATTCAAAAATTGCTACTCGTCTTATAAGGAGGTGCAAATATTTTTGGTAACCTAAAAATCGTTTGAAAGTTAAGCTGTAAGCTGTGGAGTTGTATGATATTTCAAGGAATTTTGTTTGTCGTCACAAATGAAAACAAGTGCTACGTTTCTTTTTTAATAAAATTTATGGCACGAAATTTTGACAAGAGACATTCATAACAAAGGGCACTTTACCTCGCAGCGAAGCGGCAATCGATGCAGCTGGAGCACGTGCCTAGATCCTTTGTCTCACCAGCCCACAACTCTCGGGCGGAGAAAACTAGGATCTAGGTCCGCATGATTAGATCCTGTGTCTCGCCAGCACAAAACTCTCGGGCGGAGAAAACTAGGATCTAGATACCGTACTACACATTCATGTGTCTGTCTAGCGCTAGGCTGGCAGACAACAGCGCACAGGAATGCGATGACCTTTGCAAGCAGCTGTTGTAGCCCGGCGTTCCCGTATCGTGCGTGGCGTGCCTCAGTCCAGCGTTACCAAGTCACGCATGGCTGTCGGCAAACGATGATGCCGCCGGCCACGTGCCGCCGCCCTGCATTTCTTTGGCTCTTGGACAGCCAGAGGGCAGAAGTAGCCAATGTTATTCGTTTATGTCACTCCTATGATGTTTATATAACGGTACTTAAACTTTTTAATGTTTCTGGAAAAGGAAAAAAAATATTTTTCTGTTGGTAATTTCAAAATTAATAATTTACTTTTTTTCAAGGTTTTGTACCTTCAAAACCATGATTTGCCTTATACGCCGGCAAATACGGTATTTACATTTATAAAATCTCGCTAGCCTGAAGTACATTTGTCTAGTGACGATAAATATGACAATTACAAACAAATATCTCTTGTCGAAAGTTGCGGCAACACGGGCGTAAGCTTAACAGGTAAGTCACATACAGTGGTTGACCTAACCTAAAAGTGCAAAAGTGTAGGGACGAGCTTAAAGAATATTATTAGCACTACAAGGTGTGGCAACTTAATATAACACAATCTGAGTCGCATGATTGCTTAAGTTGCGTACAAGATAACCTCAAAACCTTGTATCTTATTTTCTCTGGCTATTTTTGACGAGACAGGTTTTTACTACACTGTACGTAACACTATTTTTTATATTTCTAAGGCATTGTACTGTTTGCTGGGAAAAAAAAAAAAAAAAAAACACAAATCACACTTACGAAACTTGACCCGCTAGATTTACGAATTCTTGAACACGTGGTTAGGGTATGTCCAATCATTGCAACACCTGCAAGCTAACTTTATTTGTGTCACTTTATGTACGCCTTGAGTTGAAATTTTACGCCACCTGGCATAGACCAAGTAACTTCATAAATTTCTTGTTCCATTCTCATATTGTACTTTTTTGACTTTTCAATGTGTCAACATACACTTTAACTGTAAGTTTTTTACTTTGGTGAAATTTATGTAGGAATGGAGAAATAACTGTACTCAGTCACATAGTAATTTTTGTTATGTACTACACAAAACATTGCCAGTGTACGCAATGAAGAACAGCCTCTCATCTTTTGTTTGCCCAATCATTAAGACGTCTTACTGGTGGAGCTTTGTTTGTTTCAGTAAATCACTACTGATATAGCAGTGCTATTCGTCCTAGTCACCTCTGCGCTGGATTGAAATTTTTGTTTTATTTTCCTGGTGTTTTGCAATGCTTCAACAAGTGGAAATAGTGACATCAGAAACTAATGAAGAACATGGAATAAATAAGTTATTAAATATCTTGCTTAGTGAACATACGCATGACATTTTTGGCAACCTTGCTTTATTACAGAAAAAATGCTAACAAAGGTAAACAGTAGGCTACTGTAATTATTCCCATCCCACATTTCATCAAATGCCAATAACCTAAAAAAATTGCTTGTTTATGTAAACATTCTAGTACTGTAACTCATACAGTATACTTTTTTTTTTGCTATAATGAACTCTCATAGTAAAGGGATTCCATTGTAAAGGTACATTCACTTTATACACCGTATAGAGTCAATTTCATGAACCACTTTTGAAGTTTCTTGCACGCACATGCACACACGTACACACACACGTACACACAGACACACACACACAGACACACAAATTCAAAACCTAATATATGCTTTCGAAATACTGCACAGCCCAAAATCACAATAAAAATCAATAAATAACATAAACCCAAATTAAAAAATGCATTGCTTAACATCACAAAAAAAAAAAAAACCCAGCACTTAAGATGGTACATAGTGGAGTCATACCTGCTTTTCGAGTGCTTCGGCAGGCCAGCCACGCACGTGGTTGACTAAGTCATCCCGGTAGTGGTTGGCTAAACTGGGTGTAAGATGAGGCCCTTGTGGCCGGAGCGCATGCAGTGAGCTACCCACTCCTGCCTGCGACAGACTCTGCAATGAGCTGAGGCTGCTGGGGGGGCTAGCCACTGTAACATACAACCACACACATTGGTTCCACACTTGCCATGGTGCAGCGCTGGCAGGTCATTTTTAAAAGAATAGATTTCTCATAACAATTCTTACACAAAATAACATGAATCAGACTTTCGAACCCGAGATTTGTAACGTTCACTGAAGGCATGAAATACGCCATGAAAAAGCCAGAAGATAATTTGTGCAAAAATTAGGATAATATGATAAATAGAGGCAGAAAAATTTTGCAACTTACGAAAGATGCAATTTTCATGCTAATTTAGAGGTTAGATACAATTTTTCAAGAATTTTCATTTTAAAAGCAATTTTCATGAAAATTAGGTAAAAATTTTATTTAGAGAACATCCGCAACAGTATATGCTACAAAAAAAGGCACCAACACATATTCCTAAGATTACAGAAAACACTGTACCAATTTATACTGTGAACAAATCCTTACCTTTATATGATTTGTAAGTGACACTAAGGATAATATTACACTAATTTTGTTAATGTAGTGTTTATGCTTTACACAAGTTACTGTAGCACTTTTTGGGACAAATATATACACACACGCAAATTTATCAACAAAGTACTGTATTGATATGCTGTTGAGTGGTGTTCTCTGTGTTTCCCTGGAAATAGTAATGATGATAGGAGTTCTGGAATTAAGAGTTAGTTTTCCTTGGAATATTAGTGAAGCACCGGTCGCCGGCGCTGGGGCTCCCCATTCAACTTCAGACCTGTCACTCCACTGGTCATGGAGGGGTAGGCCTGGGGGAGGAGGGGAGTGTCTAGTTCCGGCAGCCGGCGGTAGGGGCGCGCTGGTTGGTGACACAATACGGGAGGGGCACCGGGAGCTAGGTGCTCACTCTTGGATCGGGCCGAATAGGATCAACACCACTGTTGGGTGCGGACGTCAGTTTAACATTACTAGTAGGCCGATGGCCCGAGTTAATGATTTATTCCGCTAAGTGAGGATGGCTAACGACATTCCTTAATCGCCGAGTGCGCAAGACGCTGGATTGGATAAATGTACTTATCGCTGGAGTGGCGGTATTTGGACATGGTGAGTTTGATTTAAATCTTGTCGATTAATGACGTCTTGCGAAGGTGTGTCGTCGCGAGTACGAAACTCACTGTATTCCTAGTTTTGACTCAAGGATTAGAGGAGGGCAGTGCCTTTAAGATTTCTAACCATTTTTCCTTCTGGGAAAAGGAAGAAAGCCTACATGAATAGTAGCGGAAGGATTTGGCTTTCACTATTCACTATCGTATGAGGTATGGAAAAAGTAATCGCGTTGTGAAGTTTACTGGTTTGACTGGACGTGTGGAGCACGAGAGAAAGAGTGTGCAGTTTGTGCTGTTTAGGTTATAAAACTGTTTAGAGAGAGAGAGAGAGAGAGAAATTTTAAATGTCAAATTTTGATGTAATTCAATGCCTTGTGGCACGTGATTTTCTGAGATTGTAAAGAGATTGTAAATTGTGTTGAGTACTCAATAATAATTATCTTAAAGTTATTAAATGTTTCTTTTCTTTGCTCAAGAATGTTATGAAGGTAACCAGCATCGCTAATACAGTAGAACCCTGATTTAACGAAATGCCTTGGGACCTGAAAATGTTTACTCTAAATCAATGTTTCGTTAAATCCGACTTAGCCCCCCCCCCCCAAACATCGTCAAAAAATGGTTAAATCCTCGGGCATGTTTCGTCGGAATTTAAGGTAATTTTAAAAAAGTATATTGGCTCAAAACAATAACAAAACACATTTACCGTCAACAGGTAAGCCACAACCGTAAAAAGAAAAAAAAATCGGCGAAAAAACTTCAAAAACTCTCAGTGCAACGCTCGGCGAGCGTGCGCATGGTGAGTTAGACCGTCCTTGTGCGCACCATCAACAGGTGAGACGTGATGATTAACACCGCCGAGCCGTCAATCTTTTCGTCTATCTCCTGCCCGCTCCACCGACTAAATTAAGGAAATTCCCATGAAAAATTGTGAAAAAATAAAACTGCAAGGAAAACTGGATTAAAAGTTTGCGAGACAACGGTAAAATAATAATTAAATACACGCGGCAGCAGCCATTATAGCTTGTATGCAGCCGCGCTCGTGAAACAAACTCGTTGGTTTGCTAGCTAAAAATACTTTGCACTCGAGCGTTTTTTAGCATCGGAGAAACAAATTATTTACGTTTACGGTAGTAGATTTGATGTAAAAAGCCTGCATAAATAACATTACATATTTTTAATAAACTCTCTTGTTTTATCAAGGGATGCGAGTGTGAATAATCACGCTGCACACCACTGCATTCTATCAGTAATATAATTATTAAAGAGAGCACGCTGCCCTGCAGCGCATTCTAACGGAGACGCGAAGCACTATCTATGAATTGGTTCTTGCGCTGTCCACCACCGCGCTGTGGAGACTGTGTGTGTACCTCGATGCTCGTTCACTCGCTAGCCGCCAGGACGAGGATCTCGACGCGTGCTTGTTATGCAACACAGCAGCGCTCGCTCTGTCGCGCGCGCGTATCTCAAAATCATTCCTGCGGCCAAAGTTTTCAACGAATTTTAACGAATTTTTTTTTGTTTCTCGACGGATGGTTTAAGCTTTTCTACTGAGAAATAAGAATATACTGCGGTCGGTGCTAGTATTTTTAAAGGAATTAAATTACAATTAATGTTTCATTTTATCAAAGTCACTTAAGTTATTTAATACATTTTTTTGTTATATTTTGAAGGTTCCTGAAAATCCTTTCGTTAAATCGCTGTTTTCGTTATTCCCGAGTTCGTTAAATCGGGGCTCTACTGTAGCTTTAAGCATAGATTAGTTGATATTCATTTCTACGAGTCTTGCCCTGTCTGCGTAAGTGTTGAGGTAAACATAAAGGCTTACATTAAGTTGGGAGCTTGGATAATTTGGTAAATTGTGTGTACAGTTAATCGCACCACCTGCTCCCTTCGGGGGCAAGTGGTTTATTTTGATATGTTTTTCATTCTTCAGCAAGGGAATGTTGACGTTACGTTTTGTGCTGGTAAAGCGTTTTTTCCTACTTGTGTGTAGTGGGGCTAGGAAGTTTTCGAACCAGAATACCGTGACAATTTCTGAAAGAGGCATGTCTGCACCGTCTGACATTTTGTACCATCTGGGACAGGCCGATTTGATCCTGTATTTAAATGAAAGGGATGTTGTAGTAACTGAAGAGGAAACAGCTATTGAGCTGCGCCAAAGAGCGATTACTCGTTTTAAGGAAGAGGAAGAGAGGCGAAAGGACACTGCATGGAAACATAAGGATTATGTAAAGGAACAAAACGAAAGATGGACTAGAGATTTAATTAAAACTTTACCTTGCGGGGAGTACTGGGAGGTAGAATCTATTCTAGAGTTTTTGATTAAATTATCTAGAATAACGGACTTGAATCAGGTTTCCGATAAGAGTTTGGCGGTGAAGTGTATGGGGCCTTTGTCGCAAGTTCTGGCAGAAGTGTTGTCAAATGACGACACATGTAGTATCAAACATTTCCATAAAGGGGTTGTCGACAGTGTTTGTCCCGTAGGTGTTAGGTTTAGGTGTATTAAACATTACGTAGAATGCTTTCAAAAACCTAACAAACCTTTTATATCGTTCGTGGAATCAATAGTGGACTATAGTCAGGCCCTAGGAGACTCGAGAGAGGAAAGGGAGTTGATCACTTTGATCATGGAAAATATTTCTCCGGCTACTAGAGCGGAATGTAACTTGTGCTCGTATCCGATGACCTTGACCGAGCTGAGGGAACTGGCTATCGATGTTCAGGGTCGAGGAGTGACCCGATGAGAATACCGTATTTACTCGTATATAATGCACACTTTTATTCCAAAACAACTGATAAAAATTCAGTGGTGCGTACTATAGACGGAAAATAGAAAAAAAAATATGTGGAAAAAAAGTTTTCAGGAGAAAAAAAAGGAGGGGGAAGAAGGCGGAGTTGTAAACTGGCGGGTGTCAAGCGTGGGAGGCAGAGAGAGAAAATGATTCTCGTGGCCTGGTTCCATCATTACTACACTTCCTTTTCTTTTTCTCTACCCCCTCCTAACCTCTTTTCTGCCGTAACTGTCGCTACTAAAACTCTATTTTATTGTTTCCCTTGGCAGGAAAGTTCGTGGGTGAGCAGAAGCAATATGAGAAGTTAATTTCGACGTCTCGTGATAACCATCGTTCCAAGAAAAGGAAGGAAAGGAATAAAAAAGAGCGACAATGCGACACTGTTCTTCCCCCCCTCCTCCTGGGAGAGGGAAGGCAAGGCAGGGTGGTGATTGGGGCCCTGCAGTCTTCTGCTTGTAGCCACCCCCTGCCGCATTCCTGAGCCTTTCTTTCTTCTCAGTGCGGGTTGGACAGTAAATTTAAAAAAGGCAAGCTTACTCTGCTGTCCTGGCACGTTATCTTGTTTTGGAAGGGTGGGGGTGGGGACACGCTGGAAGTAGCGGACAGGACACAGCAGAGTGGTGGAACCTCATTGCATCATTTCGTTTCTTTCGTTTCCCCGGATCCATTAATTGTTTTTCACGGTCCCGACAAATCACCTATATAAACAATGTTAAATAAATCTACATGTATCGTTCATACATACATAAATTTCCCGCATTGACCGTTCATACATTTTCACCAACAAAAAAAAAAAGTTAACTTGCATTTTACGTTTTCATACCACGCTCGTATACACTTCTCGAAACAAACAGGTGTAAACAACGCATCATAACCGCACAAGGCAAACATTTACCGTTGTCAAAAATACGGGCGAACGTAATATGTTTGGTTTGTTTTGACTATAAATTTCTCAGTTACTCTTTCAAATATGTTTGGCAATCATTCATCTTATTTTAAGAAACGTTTTACGTACTGTAGGTTGTGTGTGTAAACACAAACATTGCCGTGTTTTCGTTAAACGAACAACAAACATGTTGCCACCAACAGAAAAACTAAATTTTTTTTATAGAGGAATTATGTTTTTTAAGTTGATATCCAAGTTATTTTGAATAGATTTCAAACACGCATTGTGTACAAATTCATTTTGTTCTATTGTAAATGTGTGCTTTTATTTTCGCATTTCAGTAAAGTGTAGTGAATAAATTGCAGTAACGTCAAGAATTTTGGGAATTTTCTTCCGCCATTTTGTGCACTCTGAGTAAAGCCAAAGGCAGCAGAGCACAAGCGCACAAGTCTGAGTCCGGAGAGGTTACGTTTCGGCAATTTACGCATCTTGTTCTTGTTATGTTTTCCGTTTAGATAGCAACAGTTTTGTGAATTTTGTTAACAAGTAGAGTACGCTTTTTTTTATTTTAAGGCCTGTGAAATGTATTTATAAATTATTGCTGTAACAATGTCGCAGCCTTCAAAATTTGTTTGTTCACTTGAAGAATGCCTTGAAATAATAAAGTAGGTAGAGAAATGTCCTGGTGAAAGCATGCCGACATCGCCAAATTTCTCGGATTACCACCTTTGACAAACTAGATCGTCAGTAATACAAATGAGCTACGACCTTATTCAATACACACATATTTGAAGTGCTAATTTTCATATGATGGACATATTAAAAATAATTTTTGAGGTTATGTTATTTTTTTTTAAGTTGGGGAGTGGGGATAGCGGGGTTGTGTGTTTCCCGCATGTTTCGTTTTCACGCATGCATAGTTTTTTCTCATTGGTGCCTTGATAAAACGATGGATACCGGTTTCACTGTAATAACATTTTTTTTTAGTAGTTTTTGAATTTCTGTAATGTATGTTGCATAAGAAAAATATGACAATTTCCTACGAGTAAAAGTATAAAAGTTAAAACACAAACAATGTTTCAGTAACTAAACAAAGGCTTGAAGAGACTATTAAAATTACTTTAACTAAGTAAAAATTATTTAAGTTTCGTACACATGTGTAGATGTTGCATTCTGTGCCAGTAAACACAACACTTCTATAAAATACAAATGTGACGTTCCTTACCTAGTCGTAGTAACGAAAACTGAGAACCAAAGACTGATTCCGTTCAGTTTTTTAAAGAACCGACATAACCTAAAAACTGACGGACAAATTGTCCCATCTCTACTAATTTTTATATGTTTTTATAACCTATAATTTTAAAATTAACATTACAGTAATTAAAATGGCAACCTTCCTGAAAGTTACATAACACTAAAAGTAAAAGTACTGTACTGAAATTTATGAAATCAATAATTAGCCATATACAGCTACCTCTATTATGAAAAAATTAGATATTGAAATAAAAAGAAACAATAGAAAAACCAAAAATTTTCAGCTTCTGTTAGAGGTATATAAAAATTAAAACCATAGTCCCTGACAATCTTACAGCACTCTGAATCCAATTTTTTTTTAATGAAAATTGGTTTAATGTCATTGAAGTATCAATTCATAGAAAAAAAAATTGCTTACCACCTAAAATTAAAAATGACCATTGAAAATATTTTTACACCTAAGACAAGAAACTGACTTCAAACATACAGCCATATTTTTTATGAAAGTTGAGTTAATACTGTAATTCGCAAAGTCCAAATAAAACGAAAGCACTTTTGGGAGCAGCGACACTTCTCAGTATTGGGACTCAGCAGTATATGCAAAGATGTCGGTAAAATAGAACCTTAGAAGAGAGATTGAATAAATGAAACAAAGCTGTGATAAACTAAATAAACTCACGTTTGCGAACATCGATGCAATCCTGGCTCTCCGAATGGGTGGGTGTAGGAGGCCCCTCACTAAGGTTGGCAGTGGTACCTGTGTCCACCTTCAGCGGCTGAGTCAGCTGCGGGGAGTGCTGCGGTGGCGGTTGGTTACTGCTGGCAGAAGCAGAGGGCTCCAGCGATACTTGGCGAGACAGCAACAGCGCCGTCTGAATAGTCTGCAGAGCCTTCTGCGGCGACAGCTCAGTCTGCTCGAGGTTTTTTGCCCCGGCGATTTGAGAGAGGAGCCTCGGAAGACTGGCCAGCGTCACAGGGGGTCCCGGAGCGTTCGACGTTGCCAAGGGAACTTGAGGTGGTGGCACCATGGCAGGCACGCCTGTCGCGTGGGGTGGCGAGGAGCCCAACTTACCTGCAGAAGACTGCTGCTGTTGCTGCTGCTGGTAACGAGGCAAGGAGAGGGGAGGAGGGTGGGAGGTGAGGCGCGGCAATGCGGTCGCCAATAAGATTGGTCCAGGCGCATGGAGCTCATTGCTCACCACGTGACTGTACGAAGTTTCCGAGGTGGGCGTGCTATCTCCAGGCGATATGTCCATATCTTGTGCCTGCGACTCACCTGTTGTGAAACAAAATAAATAAATGTGTAATGTCAGTGTCAATTATTTTGGATATTTCCACTTAGAGCAAATAATAAATAATTACTAAATCTCTATGCATTTTAATAACATTATAACCAATTAATGAGAAGGAACATATTTTTCTGAAATATGCTATAAAATTTTCCATTTAATGCCCCAGGTTCCTATTTCCGACTACAAGCCACGAAGTACCTGCCAGTGTAGTTAGTAAAATTAGCGCCACGTAATGTATGGAATTCAGGCGGAAGGTTTGTAGAGAAGCCACTACGAGCACTTAGCGAGTCGTCTGTGTTCTATGATAAAGGGCCCAACTGTTGTCAACTGTAACGAGGAGTAAAAAAGGATGTTAGTAATGGGAGGGTGAGGGAGGTGGGCCATCGTGTATTCTCTGAAAAGTATGTTGTTAAAGTTGACTAGTCACCTTTCCATCTTTTCGTGTAAAGTTCTGTCTCTAGCGATATTTATTTTTTATCGGTGGTGTGTGTGTGTGTGTGCATAGTGTGTGTATGTACACAGCATGTAAAAAAAAATACACATGCATGCATATTATGTACGTGTGTGTATGTGCATATGCATATCTAATATTTTTATAATGTGTTGTCTCGGGAGTGAGACAGAGTAAGAGTGTCTCTGCAGCATTTCACATCTAGCATGCAGTGCATGCTGCAGAGCAGAATATCTCCCAGCAACAATACACTTTGAACATGTCCCAAGCAGAGTTCAGCAGAACCTACTCAACCACTTCCGAACTACGAAGTGATATTTTGTACCAATGATTTTCCACTTGTAGCATGTTTAGTAAACAATGATTTTTCACATAGTTAACTTGATTTTATTTATTTATTTATTTATTTATTCATTTACCACATTTCATTCGTACAACAGTATTTTATAACTTAAGTTGACAATGAAATTTACAAATCTGGTATGATTTATTACTGTACTGAATTCTGAAAAGTTATAAGTATTTCATTCTCAAAAAGAAATATAACGGAAACCCCAATATACAAGTCTTGAATCACTGCACACAACTGAGTGATTGCTACCAATGCCTAGTAAACAATGGGTTTAATTTTAAGGTAATTTCATACTGCAGCCATCAGCCTCTATCACCTACTTTAGGGGCATGCAATGACGCATAGTGTACCACTCTGACCGTAGGATCCTAAACTCTCGACATCAAAATTTAACAGAATTAATTTGCAAAAGTAAGAAGATGTACAAGAGTAACATTAATCATCGTTGTAAAGTTCTTGGAATTGGCAGCAACGAAATATCACAAAACAGTTCCTTTTAAAATGTCGGAAAAATAATTAAACACTTACTACTATTAGAATAATTATATTACTTCCGACAAACTGATTACATTCTTTTATAAGCAGTTATGTTCATACAGGCTTACAAAATATTAATAGTATTATCTGCACTATACCAATATTTCTAACTGACAAAATAATTTTTTTCCCCCTAACTACCGTATATCTCTGTGTTTGTACTTTATTGTGAGGTTAATAATATATTACCAAAGTTCATTTCAAAACTAGGTATAATTTTGTCTCGATCATGAACACTAATAAGTTCTGAAAACAAATGAATTGGTCCTTTGGAAAAAAGGACATGTCCAGGTTTTGTCAAAACTTATTTTTTTCTATTTTTGCATACTACAAATGTGTATGCATCATTCCATGCAAAAAGAACACCCCGTCATGTCATTCTACTACTGTATACTGATCTCAAAGGTTTAACAGTTCATTTCGAGGACACACGTCCAGTAAATATGTCTTTTTCCACCAGAACAAGTAAATGTGTCTCTTTCCACCAGAACGAAGTAAAGTTGTTTGTTCAAAACGGAATCATTAGATTGATACTCTTTTGCCAACTAATATGAGGTTGTGCGCTAGTGTTGTGTGCATTGATACTCACATGATCCCATATTACTGTATCTTTTTACAGCTTAAAATTAAATAGAAACATGTACTCACAGAGTATCATGGAGGTTGACAGCTACACACACGAAATGGACCACGCATTTAGCATGCAAGTGAGAATCACTACGTTTCACCACGCATGGCTTCGTCGGGCGAAGAGAAGACACTGTACTGCAATATGGCAGACGGTAATTGGCTAACCTAGCGGCCAGAAAGTGAACTAGAGAGGTAGGCGGCAGATATGAAAATGAATTGTGGTTATCGGAAGTTGAGGCCAGGTGGCTGTCTGGATTTTGTTATGTATTGGTGGGCCAGTTCCCATCGCCTTAGTTCTGCATTATTGATGGATGAATTTCTTGTAACTTACCTAGTTGTAATTTTTTTAAGTAATTCCACACTCCACTTGTTTTTGCACTCATAGAAAAATTTTTCACCAATGGTGACAGAAATATTTTAAAATCTACAAATTTACGGAATTATTACTTGCTCGTCACAAAACAAAACTACCTGAGCACTTTGATAACAATAAACATTGGAAACAAAACATTACCACGGTTACCACTACCACCAATACTAATGAGTGTGATAAACCAAATGATGGGTATACTGGTTAAATTCCCTAGCTCTCCTCTATAAGGCTAACAAATCCATCAAAATAGGTTTTTGTTGAAGTAAGATATTTATTAAAATCACACAATTTCCCGGTACTCGTTGCTAAAAAAAGACATAAAAAATAAATAATTTCTAGTATTCCGCAATAACTAAACCTTATCCACACGTCCCACTGCTTTTCTAACTAAAACTAATACTACACGCACTTTGGGATCTTCTCTGTACGTTCAACCAATCATCTTCTCGCATTTGTATTTACCCAGAGCCGCTATTCTAACTGAAAACTGTGCCCCCACAATTGTAGCGGTCATGTTGTGAATTAACAGCAAGCCGCACGCTTCACTTTATTTGCCGGTGCCAGCCCAATAATTACTTGGTTTTTAAGGGCAAAATCTGTCGACAGCTAGTAAAAAAACACTAACCTAAATAAAGTTTAGTGGATTTTCATTGCTTTCGACTAATCAACGGGCATTTCTGGCAGTTAATCAAAGAGGCATTACGTCTGCAACTTGTTAATCAATGGGGGAGACGTGATGATGAGGGAAGTGCCGTTATTCATTGGTGCATGCCTGTGTTTACAAACTTGGAGCGTAACTGTTTACCCTGTGGCGAGTTGGTTTCAACGAAAAACAAAAAACTGAATAAGCACGTGATAGTTTCTCATTTAGTGAATTAATGGTATATTAAAATGTCGGGATATACTGCGATAATTTTATTGCCAGGCTAGATGGCTTCCACAGTTAGTGGTGCAGCAATAAAACGGAAAGCGTTAAGTTTTTAAGAAAAACTGATGATAATATCAGAAATTTAAGCAAACTGCGCAAGTACAAAACTTTTGTGCACATTATACACCTTTGTTGAAACATCTTTGAAGATGTCCTGAAAATATGTTTCGTGCATCTACTGCCAGTCCTCTTTCAGAGTCACGTAACTGTGTTACGCGCGTTAAGTATTGAAATCAACAATGAATTACCAAATGTTTAGTAGTATATCCTCTAGCCTCACTTCTTTTATGGGACAGTATGTATTTCCGAAGTTAGGTAATGTAAATTTCAAGTAAAAAAAATTAAAAACTACAGTATCGGTTACGAGTATCAGAAATTATTTTGTCAGATACTTACCGATTCCGATACCGTGATATCAGCAGATACTGTGGTATCGGAATCGGTATCGGCCCAGCACTATTGTAATAAAGACTGTGAAGGTTTGCAACCCATCAACCATGTTGGCAAATCCTTCGCAGCAAGGAAAAGTGGAACATGTTGCAGGTAAGTAAAAATGTTTTTGTGTATGGTATATGTGTATTATTCAGTCATCAATTTTTTTTTCTGAATATGATTATTTTATTACTGTTAATATGTTTAAACACCGTAATCTTCGCTAATTAACAAAAATGTTTCACAATCATTGGTACTAAAACCAATGAGAACAATTTAAAAGATACATACAGTATATGTACTGTAAAACAGTTGAATTTAAAATGAATGAGACCATTATAGCATTGCTGTAATATTTATGCAATTAAAAAAAAACTTTTAAACATGTTTGTGTTACAAATATTTAATAAATTTTTTGTAATTTGTTTGTTGATAGGCATTGTGTGGTGTTGCTAGTTTAATTATGTATTAAATAACTTTGAAACTCTTAAAACAAAAAATGCGTAATTTTTTTTCCAGATGTACCAGAAACTGGTTTAGTTCATTCAAAAAAGAGGATAAGAGGACTATCTTGAGCCACATTAAAAATTTTGACACTAAAGATGCCCAAGACACATATCTTCACAGCCTGATTCAAGCTACTCCCACAGCAAGGGAAAGAAAATGTCAAGATGCTTCACAGTCACAGCCGAAAGCTCACCATTTTACTTATCACGTGTGTAAATGGTACCCAAATTCCAGTAAGCAAACACGCTTCTATTAGTTTGCATAGTGTTTCACCAAAAATTGTGCGACGTTTGTGCGTATTACTAGTTTCTGGAAAGACACCAAAAGACAGACAAGGAAAATCTATTGGCTCTTGTCACAATATTGTTTTAGGTGAAACATTTAAGAATATTCATGACTTTATAGATTCATTTGATTTAATAAAGGAACATTATTCAAATGACATTACCAAGAAGTACAGTACCTACCTGCAAATTTTAATGTGAAAAGAACACATGATATTGTGACGTGCACTGGCACGTAGCACTTACTTGGTCTCTTATCATACAGTAATTTCAATTTTTTTTGTCTTAATTAATATTTTTTTTCTTTGTTGTTTATAACAAATTAAGTAGGCCAACTTAACCAGGTATAAGGATGTATACGGCGGGATCCAATATATTAATTGGGGATGCTAATAGAGAAATTAACATTAAAAGTCTATTTAAAATTTAACTTTAAAGCAAGAGAAAAGTACTTAATTTTACGTGTCAATTTTATCGGATTTATATCGTGTTTGGACTCATTTGAAAGCTAATTTAATTTCTAGCAACTTTTCTAAGTAAACTTTTCTTATATTTTGCTCTGTTTGGATTATTTAAATTTCAAGTAGCCTCTTAGCTTGCTTCTCCTGGAATGGGATTTATGTGGCAGGCTAGTAGTAGTTCTCTTGCTTGGAAGCACGTACAGAGAAGTGCTGGCTTCTAAAATTTCAAATAAGCTCGGAGCTAGCCAGTGCTTAGATAGATTTATCTGGCAGGCAGGTCAGAGTTCACTCGCTTGGAGGCACGAACAGGGACGTGCTGGAATGCGGGGACTCTGCAGGGCGTTTCTCGATCAACGTGAGTGGTAGTGTCGTGTGCAACAACACTAAAAAGGTGGTGATCCGCGACAGATTGATGATGATGCACATCCTCATTTAATAAACCTAAGGAATATTTAGCTGGTATAATGGAATTAACACTTCGTACATTTATCAGTATCTATGTTACGTACAATTTTTAGGTTATATACGTCAATAAACCAGCTTTTTAGGCAAGTTGGATCCTGATGCATCCCTCTACCGCTTGGCCGAGGAAGTCCGGGTGTTCGCCCAGCAAAGTTAGTGGTGTTTCATCGGAGCTCGTGACCGGTCGCCGGGAGATGGCCGGCTAAGTTTTTGTTTGTCTGAGTTTGTTAACCAGTAAGAGTTGTGTTTCATCGGAGCGCGTGACCGGTCGCCGGGAGATGGCCGGCTAAGTTTTTGTTTGTCTGAGTTTGTTAACCAGTAAGAGTTGTGTTTCATCGGAGCTCGTGACCGGTCGCCGGGAGATGGCCGGCTAAGTTTTTTCTTGTTTATAATCGGTCAGTAGGAGTTGTGATCCATCGGAGCTAGGGAACGGTCGCCGGGAAATGGCCGGTTGAGTGTTTTTTATTAGTTGGGGCGTCATGGCGGCAGGGAGAGGACGTGTAAAACGTGGTAGAGGGGCTGTGAAGCCTAGAGGACGGATTCGTTAGGAGAAATCAGTCTTTATTTGTTTCTCTTTTTGGCATACTGCCTTTTTATTTCTAGTAATGTAACCAGCAGTAGGTATTGATAACCGCGTAGTCGGAATTAGGGTAGATAAATTGC